>CANYBF010739889.1:60000-64001 GCA_948192965.1 Dalechampia spathulata
CTTCTCGCACACAAATTCTTTGGCAGTTGTGGTTCATTTGTGATGCATTGTTCTTTTCAAATGAAGTGTATAATATCAAATGAAGCGTGTATATCATATCAATATTTGTTAGAAATGAAACAGAAGATTCTGAACTTCAGCCCCTGGATTTCCTTGGTTAATCATGTCATCATAAGTTTGAAAGCTGCCGAAGGACAATTCTATTGGCCAGATACAAGATAACTGTTGAATGGAAACCATATTCATCGATATACAAATCTAGAGTTCTAGTCCAAGTTGAACCGGTAATGTGAAGGAAATTAAAACTTAGAGCGGTGTTGTTGTTTGAACAAAGCATTTAGATTTCGTTGTACAGACAACTTATTGTGGATTTCAATTAAAATAAACAGTGAACCTTATTCATTTGCTTTTGGAATTGCTAGAACAAGGAATTATCCTGGACTTTGGTGTTTCTTACAGTCTATGTTTTGGCATTACTCTTTTTGCATGCTGAGGCACGAACGAGTGCTTGTTAACACATCGGCATTAGGATTCCAATCAGTATTTAGTATTTACCTTCTCTTTTTCGGTTCTTGTTTGTTTATATTTTTGTGTAGTTAAGCTCAATGCAAATAGGATGGTGGTTGGAACGCTTCGTGGGTTCGATCAATTCATGAATTTGGTGGTCGATAACACTGTGGAGGTAAATGGTGATGAGAAGAACGACATTGGGATGGTGGTAAGTTACTCGTGTCGTAATCTGCTTTTCAATGGTTTCCACTGCAGGTCTGACATTATTAGCCTTATTAATATTTCCGCTTGGTTACCGCAGGTCATTAGAGGAAACAGTGTTGTCACTGTCGAAGCACTAGAGCCAGTAAACAAAACGCAGTGATAAATTGGTAATACTTTATATCAACGCGGGTCTAATGTAGTAGCTATGGTTCTCCTATGTTTTCTTTTGACTAATATGATACTTATGGTTTGTGTTTGATACATACAAGAACTTTTATTTGGCCTGCTAACTAGATGCTGGAAACTAAATTCCTTTCCCTGGTGCTTTCGTGCATTCAATGGTAAATCCGACTCTATGATTGACCAATCGTGGCATTTCTTGTTTAAAAAAGTTTCTTTAGTATTGACAAGAGTCTTGCTATGACTCCGGCAATGCTAGTTCAGGAGTGCCGAAAACAACAAACTGAGGTCGTATGTTTTTTAATATATCAGATGATGCTCAATGGATCTTAATCGTTCAATTTAAAGTGAATGATAGAGATTACCATTCATTTTGGATCGAGTAATTAATAGTGTTAGATTCATCATGACAGAATCATAACCCAACAACAGCTACATCTCCAGTAAGATTCGGAAACGTATTTCAATAGAACACCCCCCATCGACTATCGTGGGCCAATCACCAATCATTAATTGTTAAAATCTATTAACTATTAGTGTGATTTTAGTGATGGGTAAATGTTTGTCAATTGAAATTTATGAACTGAAAATCAGCAGTCCTAACTCAAATTCTATATACTATAAATAAATAAATGTTACATGGAGACAAAACAAGGGTGGCTGCTGCTTGCTTGCATGCATCAGATACATGAGCCAAGTCTTTAAGATTCAAATAATATTTGTAATATGCGTCATTTGAAAAGGAAGCCGGGTGCTTCCATTGATTAAAATTTTGTCAACTGGGTCACTTAAGAATTATATAAACATTATGAAGTCATTTACACCAAATCAGAGCATAAAAGATAATCTTAAGAAATGCAATTGTTCTTTATTCTATTCTTCCAATGACAAACCCTGACCTCTTATCAAGGAACCAACAACTGATCATCCCCTTCATTGCCAATAAAGTTGTATAATTACCCTATAAAAATGAGCTTTAGCTCATATTCCAGGCTTTCCAGCATGTAATTCCCTTCCGTTTGAACTTCTTTTCAACCTAGTTCAAATTGGGATTCTGTAGGAAGCTGAGGTAGAATGTTGGAGGCAAGAAAATGAGTATTATATTAGTTATAGTTTGATTGGATTCAGCAAATTAAAAAAGAAACTTCAAAGTAAAATGTGGAATGTTTGAGATGGGAGGCTATTCTCTTTCCATGATTAACAACGAGATAAGAATCCCAATTTAAATTTTAAAAATGAAATAATATTATATCAATTATTCAATATTTGAATTATATATTTTAAATTTATGAAAAAATAAATAAATTATAGGCAGATAAAGATGGATGTGTATTAGGTGATAAGTATTAATCAATCCAAGGTCCAAAATTTAGCAGATTTTTGACTGCCTGGATGGAATAATAACAACGAACAAAGGCAATGCTTATCATTCACAAGTCATTTTCTTGGGTACCGTTTTTCCCTAAAAAGCTGAATTTCACTTCTTTTTAATTTCTATATTTGAAGCCCTCTCAAATGGGTTTGAATTTCAAACAGTGACCCACCAACACAGTTCTGCAGCGACCCTATATTCCTCTCAAAGCTGTTTTCTAATGTCATAAATATATATATTCCCACATTCTTTCTTTTTTCTTTTCCCCTTTGCCTTTTCTCAATTCCAAATAATCCGCCAATTTTCTCATTATTTTTTAAATCTTTTTTGAATTTCGAAAAACCCTAATTAAAATAATTGTTTGTGTTTTATGATAATGATAGATAATTTTTGAAGCTTTTATATAAATAATATAACACCTAAAAATCAAGCTTAAATAAATAAATCACTTACCTACAATCAATTACAAACATAAAAGTCAGAAATTCCAGTAAAAAACTAATATTAAAATGAATTTTTATTAATCATGAAATATTAATAATATTTATTAGTTTTAATATAAAAATTAATCCATAACAAATTAAAATTAATCCGGCCCTGAAATTGAGCATATGATTATAAAATCAGTTTAAAAAATGTGTTTAATGTGGTAAGTGGGGAAGTGGATATGATTATAAAGTGATGATTAGGAATATAACATGAACTTGTCTTTGCTTAAACAACACTTTCTCTCTTTTCCCATTTTTTCTTGAAATATATATAAAGACAATTAAATGTACCAATTAATCTTCATTATATTATTATTATTAAACATTGATTAGTCAAATATATGATTTTCATCATGGTTCTTCACCAAGGAAAAATGCCCTCTTCCAAACTAAATATCATAGGGAAATAATAAT
Source organism: Dalechampia spathulata (assembly GCA_948192965.1). NCBI lineage: Eukaryota > Viridiplantae > Streptophyta > Magnoliopsida > Malpighiales > Euphorbiaceae > Dalechampia > Dalechampia spathulata. The sequence continues at coordinate 63,169 of CANYBF010739889.1, forward strand.
GTATTAGTTAATGATTATTAAAATACTAATTATGTCATTTTAAAATAATAATATTTCTTTATTTTCTTAATTAATAATTATTAATTAAATTTTAATAATAAAACAACATATTATATATTTGGTAAGTGGTGGGACCAAAAAGCTGACATGATTATTCCTTTTTTACTGATTCTTAATTGATTAACCCGCTCCTCAATAATTGATTAATTTACAAATGAATTAATATTATTTATATTTTGACGAATTGCTTTATCCATCTCTAAATTTAGAATTTTATATTATTATATATTAATTATTACTTATATGTATTGGTTAATATGATTTTTAATTGTAATTAATACAAATAAATTTATTTAAGAAATTTAATACATATAAATAACATAATTAATATACTTATTTTCAAATTTAAGATATTTAATATTGTGACTCTTTATCTTATTTATTTTTGGTCAAATAATGGTTTCTGGAATATTCATTAACATAACCTATTTATATATTATTTTTTCAAGTTTATAAAATACTAGAGTTTCTTAACGTGCGTTGCACGTTAGGATAAATTTTTTGACCCGTCATTTATAAGCATTGTATACTTATTTAAAATATTGTTTATATAATGTTTTCATCTATTTTTTTTTATAAAAAATGAGAGCAAATATTAATATTAATTAACATAATATTAAATTAAATTTTATATAATTATCTTGTTAAATTTGAAAAATGTATACCTTAATATGAATTAATATAATACTAAATTATTATATTATTATTAAAATTAACAAATTAAAAATGTAAACTAATGTATAATTTAAAGATAAATAATACTCATTTTATTT
>CANYBF010740029.1:0-10383 GCA_948192965.1 Dalechampia spathulata
GCAGGACCATCTACGTCTGTGTGGTAATTTATTCTATTGACTTCTTAAAAGTATAATCGTGCAAGATTTTAAATTAGTACTTTGGCAGTACATCAAACATGGATATTCTATAAACTTGTAACAATGTGTGTATAAATATGACGTTAAATATGATTTATATGATTTATATGAAATAAGGAATGTTTATAGAACCAGGGATCAATGATATACATTTGTTATATGATAAAAAAAAATTTTTACATACACTAGTTAAGAATGTATGGAATTCCTTGTTGGATGATTATTAATTTTCTTAATGGGAATTTGTAATCATTCGACGGGAGCATGTTACGCAGTCAGAAGATGTGACAAACTAGATTAAGTCAGCTTATATGCTAAGACACATAAGTTGTCCAGTCAGCCTTAGTGCCACCTAAGCCTATTAGGTTAATTAAAATATGATTTTAGATTTATAGAAACATAGTTCTTTACCTCATTCTTCTTCCTTATGTTCCTTTAGAGAAAAGAAAAAGAAAATTCAAATCAAGCGCAAGTAAGACGATTTGGTCCTTCAAGAGCAAGCTCATTGAATTCAATTCAAGACTTACTCTTATACCTTTTCTCTTCTACTTTCGTTTCTACTAGTCCTTGAAATGAATTTTTGTAATTTTGATTACTAATCTAATTATCTACTTATGTGGATAGTTTGGAGATCTTCTACATTGGGAATTAGAAAATTTTACTATAACTTTTTTAATGAATAAAGATTGAAGGAGATTAGCATTCATGTAAGTATTACTATTCATATGTCATGTCCTCTTTAATGTGTTTTGATATATGGTAATTGCAAAGATCCATGAAAAATGTATTTTCATAAAAAGTTTAAATATTTCCACTACCTACCAATCATGTTTTTCACCAACAATTTTTAAGATGAAAATTTAGCTTTGTATTCTTACCTTCTTTAGCCAAATCCTGCCTCATTAAAATAAGAAATTTCATAGCATGAAGTTCTCAAGTTACAACTAAGACATTTAACCTTTAGAGGATTCATATTGTTGGATTTATGGTTTGTTACCACTTAAAGAAGGTTAAAGATTGAATAAGATTAGTTAAGTATTCTTTATTAATCTCCCTCTAATATTATCCATTGATAACATAATCACCATAAAGGCAATTATCAAAATTCTTTATATTTTAGCTACATCTTGTATCATGAAATTTTAATAGTTTAAATTCATCAAGCTCAATTATGCTATATTCTCAAGAATATCATTTAAAATAATTACATTAATCTATTTAGTCTTATCTTATAAAGGTTATTATTCTTGAAGCATCAACTTATGTACCTCATTAACCTTAGCACTGACATTAACAGAACAATGAAAGCAATAACAAAAATGATGATTATAAGTTTATATATAAGTAGACTTTTTGTTTGGGCTATTATTAATACCTCATGGGAAATAACTATTAGAGAAAAAAGTTCTCATACATAAATGTGCTCATTCTTGTGATGCTAAGTTTAAACCTCAACCACCACCTCCCTCTGCATTTGATATAATGGATCCTTGCAACATCAATTTTCTATTTTGAACACCCCTCTTTTACAATAAACATTAACATCTCTACTTCCTTTAATCATCATAAGTGTCATGTTGATCATTGTCTTAGTTATATTCATGTTTAATTTGGTAAGTTTCACCATCACTTACATGAATAGTCATATCAAACTGTACAATTTCATAGTTCTTATAATTACTCATTTTAGCAACTTCATCATCAATTAGATGAAGAATTCTTTACTTTGAAGGATATTCTTACGTTAAAGATTACATTCCTCCTCCTCCTTCCTCATTAGATCATTAGCCATATTTTCAAGAACTTGTTTCTATAATGTATGTACATAATTAATTATGATTCTTATCCTTGGCCTACTTTTATTTTTTAATTTTATTAAAAGAATGAGAACTCTAAATTGAATTTTTAGATCATGTATATAACTTTATATGATATTATCAATGAATGTCTATTTATAACTATCATTTATTTAATATTTTCAAAGTTATTAAATTAAATAATTATTGAAATGTACATGTTTATAAGAATGGTTATTATGTTAAGGAGGTGTTTGTCCTTAAGAAGCCATATATTTATTAGTTACATGTGTTTTTTGTTCATTTATATTTTAACAACTTTATAAAAGGGAGATAGTGAAACCATGTAGTTTTAACCTTAAATTTTAATGTTCACAAACTTATTTATATTGTTAATAATTTTATTTTAGTTTTCGTAAACAAATGAATTAAGTCAAACTTTTGAAAGATTAAAAGCTAAGGTTTTAAAGTTCAATTATGATATATAATCATACTAGCTAGTGGCACCACTATACTACCTATGTATCTTTATTACCTTAATTTTCAAAAGCCAGTGGTATAATTGTAACACCATAAAGCTTCTAAAGTCTATTGTTTTCATATAGTTATATAGTTATGATATAATCGTATCACCTTTTATGGGCAAGTTGTACTAATTGATACCTCCATATGCAACCTACATACTAGTTTTAATTAAGATTCTAAATAAGGAAATAATGGTTAATTTGTAATTAATGCACCTTTAACATCTCTTTAAGCCAAAGTTTATTAAAACATTAAATCTACTTAGAGAGGTATGAATGATCAATTTAAAACTATTGTAAACTAATTTTTTTCCTACATAAATTTAGTTATTGTTATTGCTCTTTATTTATTATTTATCATTCAATTGTAATCCAATTTTCTTGGTAGTTGAGAGTATTAATCATTTTCTTAATCACTTTTATTATGGGTGATAAAAGGAGGGGATTAAATATTGTAGTTAAGGTTGTTAGCATGAGTTTTGAAAGACAACATAATTTGATTTTTAGTTAAGAAGAATCATTATTGTATTGAAACGATTTTAATGAAAACGAAAGTGATTAGTTTGCTTAAGTAAACATAAACGAAAATTCACTATAAATCTAGTTTTTGTTATTTTTCACTTACTTCTCAAACTTATTTTCATTTTAGCAAATTTTTATTAGACAATTTATTTAACCAAAATCAGTAAAATAAATTTAATCAAAATCAGTAAAATAATGATTCATGTAAATAATAAAAATTAAATATATAAAAATAAATTAAAATATCTTTAAAATTTTACATATCAAATTTAAAATGAAAAATAAAATTATAATTATTTAAAAAATTACTATATAAAGAAAACATTGTTCATAATCTCTTATCACAAGTTTTTAAAATTACTTGAAAATGCTAATTAAAACCTTCTCTAAGGTGCCATTTTTTAAAAAAGATTCTTACTAGGAAACATCAAAATAATGACCCAAAACTGATGAATATCACGATCTACCTTTCTCAAGCTTCCTTTCCTTGTCCCATAAGCAGCCCTTTCCATTCCAAATGCATATATTTATGGCCAAGGATTTCTACTGTAAAAGAGTCGGCAACTTCCAAGTTGCTCTTATCAACTTGCACTTATTATCTTTTTTTTCCTTTTGTTATTATATTATATTAGTTTCATGGATACAAATAGAGGTTTATTCCAGAATTTCTCTAGCTTGCAGTTGTTTACCATGTTTGTCCAATAATTCATTTCTTGCCCTGTTCTTTTTGGCTACTTTTTTTTTCCAGATTTTCTTATTTCCGGTGTTTATTTAAAAACATTTTTTCGCTTGAAGATTGCAAGATTTTCTGAAAATAGTCTTATGTTCGATCAATTTTGTTGCACTGTTATTGTTTAGATTTATGAAATTTTGTTGTTAGAAAATAACATTTGTTTGATTTGACCATATGTAGTTTTTTTTTTTTTTTTTTTGCTATATTTGTAGTATTTTTAATAAATGATGCATCTATGAAATATTTTTGTTTCTCTGTTCAATTAGCTGATTCCAATCATGTCTAGACAAAGGAAGTAACATATATAGCAGCCTAGTTTAATCCTAATTTAGCAAGTAAAGCCCAATCCATAACCCATAATTTATATAATAAGCAGAATATTATTACATTCAATATATGAATGTACTGAAGAAAAGCACATTTTGAAAAAATGACTTGTAACGAAAAGGTTTGGCATGTTTTGTTTTTCCTTCAACATTCAATGCTTAAAATGACCTTAATCTCTGTAATTCAAGAGGAAAGGTAAGCTGCACTTGACCATCAGAGACCACAGCCAGGCAGATGAGCACGGACGAGCACTTGATCACCAACAAGCAGAGAAGGGGCAAATTAAGTCTATCATCGACAACAATCGAAGATCATTGCTGAAAACTTAGAGCAACCACATGCTTTCGCCTTTGCACATTCATTAGGACATTCGTAGATGCCCTATTGTTGTCTTTGCCTGTAAATAAGAAGCTCGTCCACTAAATACCGTAGTTGTTAAATTAAAGAGACGCCCCAATTGACATCAAACCAGCACCACCACTGCAGATTTTCTTGCCCTCGGTAGATGCTTTAGAATCAATTAGTACTTTTAATTTCAGAAAATGATGCAAGCGAAAAGGTATCATCCCAACATTGCATTGCATTGCATTAAAATCCATTTGGAAGTAAAGATGAGAAGCTAACTAAACTATACAATGATAAACAATACTCCAAAGCTTTACTCTTCCACAAACTAAAGCACTTTAATTATATGGGTATATGCAAAATGTCCGTGAATTTTTACATCTCATCCTAATTTATGAAAACCCTCAAAGTTCATAGAGATCCACATGACATAAGAATAAATGAACAACAATCTAAGGATCATACTTATGTAACAAAAGAAGCACCCGGGAGTAAGTGCCTTATATATGTATGTGTGGGTATGAATAAACATGTGGGTGTGTGTATTGATATAACACACTCGACTATTCAAAATTAACTCTCACAATGAAAATTAATGTTTAGAAAACATACCTGGGCGATAACAAGCAAGTTGAACCATTTGAGAAGCCAGCAAATACATTTGAGTAGGACTTGGTCAAATAAGAAAAGTTAGCAATTGGAGGTAAAGCAGACACTTGTTCACCTTTCTTCAAAAGCTCTTGCAAGTTAAGCCTTTGCATGGTCAATACCGCTCTTGATTCCTTCCAAATGAAGGCAAGAAGACCATTTTGAGTTACAAAGAGAGTACCAGGCTTTGAGCCAGGATATCTGAAGCCATATCCGTTTGCAATGCCCTCCCCAGCAAATGCATGTTTTACAATCACAGGAATGGAATCTGCATCAACATCCCATGGAAATGGATCGTGTGAAGGTTCATCAATATTCACTATGAACATTGCTGAGCCATTTGGATGAAGAACATAATGCGTGCCTTCCAATATTTTGGTAGCGATGAGCTGTCTTTGCCCCTCAGATTCCTCATAAGATATCAAGAGAAAAAAGAGCGCCTTTCCAGGTTTATCCTCAGTAGGCTTCCCAGGAGGCCAGCCAAATGTCCCACCCCATAAACCAGCGTACTGTTGGTCAGCTCTTGGAACCCGCATGGGTAACTTGTATAAAGCAAATCGACTGTCATGCATATTTGGCCATGCTCGATATAAAGATAACCTAGCAGTGGAGGCATGTAGCGTTATTCCTATTGTATCACTGGATCCTAAAAATTCACGAAGCTGTGCATGCTTGATCTCACCGCTTGAAGAATTGCTCTTTGAGTGCAACCGACCACCATTCATGGAGAGAGACCTCCCCAAAATTTGTTTAAGGCTAGACTTAATATAACCACTGAGTGTCTTCTTCATTACAGATCTTGTTTGACCATCACCATTCAGAGAATTGCGAGAATGATCGAGGCTCCTTTTAATCTCACTCAATTGCAGTTTAGTAGAATCACAAGGCAGTTCAGAAGCTTCCTTCCAATCAAAGTGGTTTTTCCCATGATTATACATTTGCAGAAGATGGGTCCTCCTCTCGAACAAGATCTGAAAGTCGCTGTCATCACTCAACCGAGGAAACAATGGTCCATTGGCTGAATCCGGGATGCTCTGACGAACATGACCCGTGACAACCTCAATTAATTTCCTTCTATCACTAAAAGCCAAGCGAGCAAAAGGCACCTTAGCATCGCACTGTCCAAGCATCGTTTGTGACCTCGATAATCCGCTGTTTGACCTGGAAATCTTTACTGATAGCTCCATATCTGAAGTGTAAGCAAAGCTTTTACTATGCAAAAATACATTGCCATTGTTATGCTGCCCAGCTTCAACCTCAAGCAGTAGCACGTTGCAATTCTGCTCAATGCCCTTGACCGAACCAGGATAAACATAATCATTTCCTTTTTCTCTTCCATGTAAAAAAAAAGAAAAAGAACCATCAACATCTCCAATTATTTCAAATACAGGAGCCCAAAGTATAGGGCCATCCTCGATTCCTAAAGGGCCAAGTTCTTGCGGTATTATTCGACATCCAACAATAGACATAAGACCAGGCATGACATAAACAACATTACCTAGCTCAGGATTTTGATGAACCCAGATTCCCATCAATGGTTTGACACTAATTAGGAAGCGACAAAGTGCCTTGTAAGATGACACAGCCTTTCGCCACTCAATGAGGTCACGATGAGGAACAATTCCAATCATATCGCACTGGCTTAGCCAAACCTTTTCCGATGCCACATGCGCACATAAACTCCGGCAACAAAGGCTGAGATTGCATATGTCCCTCGGCGAGAGTGCTCGAGATATAGCGGCAAATACATCATCAGGTAGAGCCACAAGCAAACTTGAACCACTCAACTCAGGCGTCATGCCACTTCCAACTGATGATTGACAAGCAATGCTAAATTGAATTAACAAGGAGAAATATACCTACCATAATCTGACGAAGCTAGATTTAATTATACGCAACAAGACATATAGGCCCAGTTAACCAGAGAATCTCACTTTCTAAAACAAATTCAGATCGAGGCAAACAGATTTTAACCTGAAACTGAAATGACTATTTCATAAGCTAATAAAAATTACAAGACTTGCCTCAGATTCACCAGAAATTGAACTGGGATTTTACAAAATTCTCTAAAGTTCGGCTTTACATAGACACAGAAATTAAAAGGGAAATAATCGAATGTAAAGAGAACCTAATTAAACTTGAGATAAAAAGTCGTAATCACCAGTGATGGAGTCCACCCTCGCCTTCCTTTAATATCTCGCGAGAAGCAAAATGGGCAATGAGAGAGAAATGAACTTGGAATTTTCCATTCACAATCAAGCTATGAAATTATTAGATTAATACTTTGGGTCCCTTCTCTACCATTAAGTTTCAAAACGTGGCTGGGCAGCCAACCAATTTTGAACCTTTATCCCAAAGTAGAGGACAGTAAACAACAAAAAGAACAGGAAAACACCCAAGAAGTTCAAATGCTCACAGTCATTCATTCTCACTGCATCACAGCCCAACGATTTTTTCGAAACAAAGATAGGCCATGCGTCCGCATGTTACATGGGCCATCTTGCTATTAGGATGTGCATAGCACGGGATCATGTCGTTCTGATAAAATTCTGGCTCCATTTAAAAATTTTAAATTAATCAAATCTAATTTTTGATTTCATGAGATTTCAATCTTTTATTATCTCAGTTTTTACAATCATAATTACAAAACTAATAAATTTTATTTATATTTTATAATGATTTTAGATGATTTTTGAAATTTTTATAAAAATAATAATTTTCTTTAAAAAATTATAATTTTTTATGATGAATTTATAATAAATTTAAAGTAAATTTAAAACAAATCTAAAATAAATTTTTATACAAATTAAACATACTTTAAAAATTAAAATATTTTTTATAAATATTTTATTAAAAAATTATTATTTCTATCATTTTAAAACCTTCAGGTCTCTAAGGAAGGAGGACATACTCCCCAATTCTCAGGGGATACGTGTTGCGGATTGGTTGCATCTATGCTTCTAATCGCAAAATTCGGTTAGTATTGCAAGATGAAGTTAGTATGCCCCTTCATGTTTAGATGCTTCTTGTACTGCTCGATGCTTTGAATAGTCCTAGTTCCAGTTAGTTCATACTACCTGCTCTCACTTACTTGCCTGCTGGCTAATGGCTTTCCTTATTGGGATTTCTTTCCTATTGATTGTGACATTTTGTAGCAGGTCTTATATTTTTTAAAAATTTGAAAAATCTCACTTTTGTGTACGATGATGAGTTGTTGTAGAGTTTTTGAGAGGATAGTCGATAAGGTTATTGATCATTTGAGTGAGAAAAAATGTCATGAATTAAAATTTTTGTACTTAGAGAAAAATAAATATTTCATATTTGTATTTTATTTATATAATTTTAGGGTGTGATGAGTAAAATATATTAATATCTTTGTAGCATCCACTTGATAAAACATACTCTTACAGAATGATTTGTAAATCTTTCATCATTTAGAACTCATTAATCACTCTATAAGGGATATTTTTTCTATCCTCTACCTTTTTTAAGAATTGATAAAATACAATCTTTCTGAGAAAAACTATCAATCTCATATTACCTATAGTTTGATAAGGTTTTACTTGTTTAATCGAACACTATGATTATACATTTATATCATTATGACATACCACCAATATGTTAGACCATCATACTCTTCAAATGTATAGTTCATAAAAGATGACATAATCATTATAATGTTCATAAACATTTACATGCACTTATTATGAACAAATCACATGTAAGCATAAAATGTTTACTGCTCATAATTACATAATGATATCTTTATAGCAAACAACTTTGGGGATTATGTTTCATTGTCAAAATATGTATCAGAGGTTAATAAAATGTCTCAAATTATTTTGATTCTCTCGATGATTAGTGATTTTGCCATTATCCTAAGCTACCCTCACAAGTATTCATTTAATAACAAATGCTAAATGTACAAGTTAATGGTGCTTAACAAATTAACAATTTAAATTTAGTGTAGGTAGAAACGTTTTAAAAAATCACCAAAGCTAAGCAAAATGGTATTTTTCAAGCATATGCTACATAATATCATAAAAAGAGTATGATGTTGGTAAGAGAATGAGAATGAGGATATGTGAAAAGTCATGTATAAATTTGTATAGAATAGCAAAACAAAAAGTGATTCAATTTCTACCATTATTATGATATTACATATTCCAATACGCTTGAATACTAATAACATAAATGAATTTGGGATTTAGTCTTTCCATGAGAGAAAGAACCAACAATCCAAAACAATATAAGGTTGATTTTTTAAATTTTTTTTAGCATTTAGCACTTATCTTTTTTGCATTTATGGATTTCATTGTTTAGTTCAAAAAAATTCACATAGAAGAGAAATATTTTTTTTATCTCATTAGCATGACATATAGTGGAGGGATAAGAGAGGTAATAAATTGAATACATTGTGGAGGAATAAGAGAGACGTTGAAATATATATATGATGCAGTAATAAGAAGATGAATATGTATTAGATAAATAGAATAAATGTCATGAATGAAACTAGTATAAATTGTATATAATCAAAGATGAGTAATTAAGTAATCAAGGATTGCAAATGTTGACAAAATAATGAAGGGGGAAAATAATGCATATACTATATTCATTCATACCATATATAACATTTCCCTTGATGGATGATGTGAAGGTATACTTATTGCTTCTTTACAATTTTATTATTGGATTTGGAAATAATGGGTTATATAAATGATAAATTCGATCATGTTAAGGTGTTAACTTTATTTTATTTAGAGTATAGAAAATGAGTTTAAATGTATGATTTCTGACTGCATGTGATGTAATGGCATAATTATATTATAACAGCCTGATTTGATGATTGCTTCCATAACCCAACACAAGACTTTCCCAGCATGATTTATCCTCACTCACATGCTTCCCAAAAAAATTTCCTAAGAAGTCACTGATACGGTTCTACATGGGATTCAAGAAAACACAAGGAGCTTAAAAGAAGACCCACTAACTCTTCCAAGTGGTCCAGTCATAAGGTCACGAGCCAATAAATTTAAAACAGCCATGAACTTATTTATTCAAGAACAAATAACAATGGAGCTGCAAGAACATGCTTTCTACAAGTGCTATTTGGAGCTTAAAGAGGTGCCTAATGCCATAATATTGCTTAGGGAGAATTTAAAAGAGAATGGAGCTTAAAAGATGCCATCTAGGTCTAATTATGAAGCCATAGCCTTATTTTATAAGCCTATGGAGTAGTTAGGCATACTGGCCATAAGTTAGGCCTATTAATGACCCAATAAGGAAAGGAAGCTAGGCCAATTAGTAGCCTAATTAGCTTATATGAATTTCCATGTAATTATAGCATTATTTTATTTTATTTATTTATCTTTTAAGTTAGAGTAGGAATAGAAGACCAAGTCCTCCTTGGATTAGACTTCCATATCCT
>CANYBF010740118.1:0-13274 GCA_948192965.1 Dalechampia spathulata
TTTGGTGCCTAGGTATAGGACTTTCTCTGTCTCTCGTACAGGTAAGGAAGTTGCGTAAGAGTAATTCCATCTTACCAACTTGTGGGCTATAAAAGTTGTAGGGGAAGTCATCCTACCAACTTGTGGGCTAGAAAAGTTGTATCCACTGGTGATCAAAGCGAATCTGGGTGGGTGCAGCCTCACTCTACCACTGGGGAGCTAAAAAGTCGTGTAGGGGCAGTCTCACCCTACAGACTGTGGCAAGAAGGTTGCATCCACTGGGGATGAGAATAGAGTTGTGTAGGGGCAGACACACCCTACCAACCGTGGGCTAGAAAATTTCTCCTAGACGGTCACGATCTAGCGAGAAGTCCATGTCAGAAACATAATGTGCAGAAAAATCATAAGAGGTTATGTAAGGGAAGTCTTACCTTACCTTCGAGAATGCTGAAAAGTTGCGGGAGATAGTTTGATATCCATTGGGGATAGAGAAGGACAGTCATGGTCCTTCGTGCTGAAAGGTAGTGTAGGAGCAATCTCATCCTAACACTCGTGGAATTGGAAGTGTCTTCCTAGCCGATCACAACAAAATATAAGCAGCTGTAACTGCAGCATGTTTACCTGCAGATCAAGCGGACAAGGAATCATCCGAGTTTGAAGCTCTGGGCTCGCATCCTATCCTCTTCAGAATGTCCTTCAGCCTGTTGCACTGGACTATGAGCTCTAAAAGCTCATCTTTCTTGTCATCAAAGACTTTCGAGGAAATTTTCTGTGAATTATGTGCCCTATCTGCAGAGTAGAATACCAGCTCTGACAAGCGCTCTTTCTCCTCTCGCCGGTAGTATTTATCTTCTTCTATCATCACAGGTGTGATCAGATGATATATGTACACTACCTTCTCCCATCCGAGACACCACTTAGTTCAACAAATTCCATGAGAAATCTAGCCTTCTCTCCCATATGGATTCAAATACTCCAAAGAGAAAGTCTGTTGATTCACTGCTGCTTGAACTCTATCAAGGACGCTCTTTTGCAACTGGATAGGCTCCTCCAGCCTCTCAGCCTTTGGCCTTTCGTTCCCATCTTTACCACAGTGCCGGCTTTAGTTAACTCCCAATCTGTTCTTGTGTTTCATCTTACAGGTTGAGGACGAGCTTGTTCGAGAATCGTCCGGTTGTAGGAACTCCTGAAAAATTGTCAAAAACAAGCCAAAAAACAAGTTTTGCAAACATATGCGTTCGCGTATGATATGTGTCCAACGCATATGAAACATACGCGATCGCGTATAAAACATATGCGGCGTGTGCAATAAGTCATATGCGATCGCGTATGACTTATGCCCAACGCATATCCTAACATACGCGATCACGTATCAACATATGCCACACGTAAACAAGACATATGCGATCGCATATATTTTCTATAAATACATAAAATCACTCATTTTTCACCATTCCATCCAAAAATCACTTTCCAAAAAATTCTCTCTAGCTTTAGGTTCTCTGTTTTCTCAGCATACCGTTACGATGGCGCAACAGAGACCATGTGAGTCCGTGAGGTACGGAGGGGAAAACACCCCACACTACGGGTTGACGCGAGGGGAGTGGGTCCCACTGCTCCTAGAGGCCTCGACACACCGATCACAGCTGCTCAACCAGTACGTAAGAGCCCTCAACCCTTTTCTTATGCAATTTATTTATTTTCTTGCATGACATGATTATAAGATTAGGGATAATAGGAATAGACCTAGGAACAAACCTATGAACCTTAGGCTTTAGGAAATATGAATCTGACATGAATTTAGGAGTTTGAGTTCAGGACACTTACCTGGCGGTGTCGCTTGTTGTAGGCTTAGATTTCTATGATGGGCAACTATTCTGGGATATATCAGTGGTTGCAGGAGTTGCCCATGATTGTCAGGGTGAGGATAGACATGTCCGGGTTTGCACCACTGCTGGGCTGCTTTATCACCGGTGAGATGAGGAGTGTCTTGTCTGTTCTCATCGCGATGCTTGAGAGGTGGTGGGACACGACCCACACCTTCCATCTACCTATAAGGGAGTTCACCATTACTCCCTCGATCTTTACCGCCATGACTGGTGTGCTCTGCACCGGTTTGGAGCTCCCAATGAGCGACATTACTATAGCCGACGCGGAGCTCATCCAGGAGCTACTTGGAGTCGTGCCTCCTCAGAGGGGAGACAGGAGGATCAGCTATGACTTCATCCGCCGAGCATGGAGGGGTAGGCAGCTAGAGGGTGCTACCGAGGTAGATCAGTACGCCCGGAGCTTCCTGATGTACTTTTTGGGTGGATCTCTTTTTTCGGAGTCGGGCTCCACGACTCTTCTAGGGCTTCTGAGTCCTCTCAGGGACCTGGACTGGGTGCGGGAGTACGACTGAGGTACTCCAGCCCTGGCTTATCTGTACGCCGGGATGGACCGGGTCTGCAGGGGATACCTCTGTTTGCTAGGATTCTGGCCCGTCATAGAGGTATGTACCTGCAATTTTTGGCTTGATAAATCTGTTAATTTAAATGATATATCCTTACTGACCTTATCTTTTGCATGTAGCTGTTCACGTACAGAACAGCCTTCTGTGAGGGTCCTGTGGATCTGAGGGAGTGTGATCTCCTGTACCCTGCGATCCAATCCTGGTTCGGGCCTCACTTTGGGGCCATCAGGAACCTAGACACACACCGAGCCCGACTCAATGGGCTCACGGAGGAGGTGGTAAGTAATCCTGCAAAAGAAGAAAATTTTAGTTTCTGCAATGCTAAGTTAAATTTGGATACTTACTTGTTGCGACTTGTGCAGGTCCACCTATCCTGGCTGTGGGTAGAGGACAGGACTCCAGGGATTGTCATTGCAGCTCATGAGAAGGATGAGTTACGGATACTGATGGAGTCTCCCGAGTCGAGGGAGTGGTATCTCGGTGAGAGGGTGCGCGGGTCGGATCTGGGTATGGCAGCCCAGATTGTCCCTGTCGATCCTCCACTGGACATGTTCTGGGGGGCCCATCTGCCCAGAGGGGACTTGGAGGCTGCTTTGCTATACGTGCCGGCCAGCGACTTCTCCGTCACTGGGAGCTATCCCTAGTTTGTCAGGGAGCGCCTGATGCCCTGCATAGGAGTGGCGCCGCGGGCTCAGGCGTCCATGGCGGGATCCTCTGCTGCTACTGATGCTGATAGACCCGGTACTTCTGCCGTCGGAGGTAGTAGTCGGAGGGTCCGACGGAGGGACAGATCAGGCGCGCCCTCTGGTGCTGGGACCCCTAGTCTTGGGGTCCTGACTACTCCAGTCATCCGACAGGTGACGCTTACAGCGGATGATCTTCATGAGTATGTCTACCTGTCGGCACTGTGTCCGTCCTATCCTTTGGAGTTCGCTCCACCAGATTGTACTGTGGTATGTTCCTGACTCGGCTCTTGTATTCAATGCAAACATTTGTATTTCTGTCGTCATTCCTTGTTTCTCAGGTCCCCCGAGCTGATCACGAGCAGCTGTATTACACGCTGGAGGGCATGAGGCTGAGCTGGTCCCAGCACTGCCATACCTTGCAGCAGGCCACTCACACTATGAGGACCCAGTATGAGGCAGAGCTGGCCGAGGCGCGAGCGAGGATTGATCACCTCGAGCGTGAGGTGGCACGGATGGGTCTGGACTTGGATGACCTGGAGTAGGGCCGCACTCCTCCTTGTTGTACCATATTTTCTTTCCTTTTTTATATCCCCTACTGTCCCGGGGTGTGGGGCATAACAAACTTGTTGATATATGAGATTTCTTCATTTTTTGATTTCTACCTCTTCACTGGGTTTAGTATCTGTACAACTCTGTAGCTTGCCAGAACACCGTCCTTAGATAGTTCCCCGGATTAGAAACGCCTCGACTTTTAGCACCTATTTAGATAATGCATGTATGCATGTATGCATGATTGCATGAATGCATTTGTCGTTAATTCTGATCTGCTTTCGTGTCTCTTTGTACAGGTTAAGGATTGCAGCCCAGGGACGGTGCTTGGGAAGAGGGTTGCACGCCCTTCACCATCTGTGACATCTACTAACCCACAACTGGCTTACTTGTTGGATGATTTCTTCACTGCGCTAACCGCGCCGAACTGGAAGAAACTGGAGCCTTTCGGGTTGCATGCTTTGGGTGCCTATCGCCACGTGGGTCTGGACCCTAGCTTCCTGATAGCTGCTTCCAGCTTCTGGGATTCTATTGATCACGTCTTCCGGATATAAGATTTCAAGCTGTACCCATTACCTGAGGAGTTCAGGGCCATTATGGGTAGTCACTCGCTGGATTATGCACAGCTTACGGTACCATCCGTCTCGGGATCCGAGGTGGTGCGACAGATGGTAGTCTTGTTTGATCTGCCCCCAGGAGTAGCCTGCACGTATTTATCCCCCTGTCGTGGATTCGTCTCCATCAGTATCATGGAGACCTATCGAGAGAAGGATTCTTCTAGTCCTGCTTGGGTCCGGGTAGCTCAGTTTTGCATACTCGGTCGATATCTGCTCACACATCCAGGAGACGGGATACCTTGTCGAGTACTTTTCATTTTAGATCAACTGACTGAGGGTCGAGATCCATATCCCCTTATCTTAGCAGAGACACTGATTGGACTAGACGAGATGAGACGCACCGGCGGGTAGCTCACCAGAGGGAGTCCTCTACTGCTACAGGTATGAATTCTAAGCTGCCTTTTCAGGTTTTCAACTTAGAGAGCTGTGTTTTTACCCTTATTTTTGCATGAGTCACCCCATGTGGGGTTTTTGGCTCATCGGGCTTTAATTATTTTCTGAGACCCTAACTTTTGCCTGAACTGCCCCGTTCGGGGTTTTCACCTCAGTGGGTCGCTCTAATTTTTGCCTGAGCCGTCTTTTGCAATATTTTCAACTCAGCGAGCTTTTCTTTTTTTTTTTAGATCTGGTTACAGGAGAAGTTGGGCTTACTGGAGAGCCCTTCAGGCAGACCGAGCCGGTACACGCCACGTAGTTTTTGATCCAGGCGATTGTTGCCTCCCTGGCAGCAGGGTGCCACTGTAGCAGGCTGGATGGATCACTTTTCTGAGATGACAGGTGACAGGATCAGATGGACTTGTCCATGGTGGAGGATTGAGCAGGTAACAGTATCCACCTATGCCGATTGTGTGCCATTGGCAGGCCTTCTCTGATGTTCGTTCTACACCCCTTCGCGTCTGCGTAGACAGTATGGATCTTCACAGACCGTGCCTGCCAGATTGCCTGTGTTCGACGGGGCAGGTGTGACTCAGAGATTCTTGGAGCATTTGGAGCAGATGTGGCCCCGTAGACAGATCACTCCGTACCGTGCTGTTGCCTGTCTTGAGGTTTCTGGTCCCTATCGTCAGTGGATAGCGATGCTATTGCTGGAGTCTGATCCTGAGGCCAGAGAGGAGTATCACAAAGAGCTGCGCTGCAGAGAGCAAAGTCAGGGCTAGCATTTGTATATAATGATAATGATGTCAGGATGCTATATTTTCATGCAATAAATGAGTGAACTTCATTTTAAATTCTCACTTGCATATGAACCATAATTTCATTCACATATAAGACATTTCAGTCACATTTTCCATACACATTTAAAGTGAGCACTGCATTGTCCGATGACTTGACTGCCGTGATTAATCAGCCGTGAACGATTTTCTCATTAATCAATCTAACTCTCTGCCCTAACTTTTTCCTGGGAATCAGATGGATCTCAGCTGGCTAGACATGAAAGAGCTTCAGCCAATCTCTGTTGACTGGTTTCGAGAACTCATTACCATCCATGTCTGTCAACTTTACCGCCGCTTTAGACAAGACCTTTTTGACAACATAAGGTCCTTCCCAGTTCGGCCGAAACTTCCCTCGGGGATCAGAAACCGCAGTTCTACACTGCTTGAGCACTAAGTCACCTTCCTTTAGCTGTTGCGGACGTAACTTCCTGTTGAACACTCGAGCTATCCGTTTCTGATACAGTTGCATGTGGAAGAGAGCCCTAAATCTCTGTTCATCCATTACAGCCAACTGCTCATACCTTCCCCTGCGCCATTCCATTTCAGGGATTCCGGATTCCAATACTATCTGGAGGCTCTTCATTTCTAGTTCAACTGGCAAGGCAGCTTCCATACCATAAACCAAAGAGTAAGGAGTCACCCCCGTCGCCGTCCTTGCTGTCGTTCTATAACCCCATAGTGCCAGCGGTAACTTTTCAGACCAGTCTCTGTAGCTTACTGACATCTTGGCTAGAATCTTCTTTATGTTCTTGTTTGCTGCCTCCACTGTACCATTAGCTTGTGGGCGATAGGGTGAAGACTTATGATGTTCAATGCCATACGCTGCTAACAAGTCCCGGGTTCTGCCTTGGAACTGTACCCCATTATCCGTGACGATGTGGTGAGGTACCCCATATCTGTAAATGATGTTCTTTTCGATGAATCGGGCCATCTGTTCTGCCCCCAGTTTGTTAAACAAAGCTGCCTCCACCCACTTAGAGAAGTAGTCAATAGCGATGACTATGAAGCGGTGGCCATTAGACGCGTATGGATGTATCTCCCCGATAATGTCGATTCCCCAGGCTGAGAAAGGCCACGGAGATGTCAGACTCTGTAGTTCCATTGGAGGGAGATGTTTCAGATCACCGTGTATTTGGCACTCCTTGCAACGCCTAACAAACTTGATGCAGTCCAATTCCATAGTGGTTCAGTAGAAACCCTGTCTCAGAATCTTCTTAGATAAGATGTACCCGTTCATGTGTGCGCCACACAACCCAGCATGAATGTCTTCCATAATTTGTTGTGCTTCTGACCTTGTTGTACAGCGTAAGTGTTGCCCATCTACCATCCTTCGGTACAAATCATTTCCAAATAGCAGATACTAAGAGGCTAACCAGCGAAGCATCTTCTTATCAGTCTTCGAAGCTTCTTCGAGATAGCTCCTGTCCTTAAGGAACCTTAGAATATCCAAATACCACTCGTTTCCATCTGTTTCGGCGACCAACACAGCTGGGTGGGAATGGCACGGAACTCTAGAAGTTATCATGGAAAGAGGCTGCATCTGAGACTGCTTAGGACCTTCCCATATGGATGCTAAAGTAGCAAGAGCATCTGCCATCTGATTCTCACTCCGAGGTAAGTAATTGAATTGACATCTGTTGAACATGAGAAGCAAACCCCACAGGTGGGCTGAGTACAGTTTCAAGCGTTCTTCCCTGACTTCCCATTCGGACTTCGTTTGCTGGACCACTAAGAGCGAATCACCAAAGATTTCCACTTCCCTGATGTTCAGCGCAATGAGAGCTTCGATACCATGGATGCATGCTTCATACTCTACCATATTGTTGGTGACCGAGAATTCCAATTTCATCGCCATTGGAATTACGTCACCTGTAGGGGTGACCAGTATTACCCCTATCCCGGCACCTTGTCGATTAACAGCTCCATCAAAGTACATCTTCCAACCGTCTAGTGTGATCATGTCTAGGTGTTCGTCAGGAAACTCTAACTCCCAGTGATCTGTACCCTCAATCGGTTGTAAAGCCAAGAACTCTGCTATAGCTCTGCCTTTGATGACTTTCTTTGGTATGTACTCAATGTCAAATTCTAATAACAATACCAGCCACTTTGCCAACTTCCCTACGAGTGATGGTGCGTTATACAAGTAGCGCATCGGATCTTCCTTAGATATCACCCTTACTGTATAGCTCTGGAAGTAATGCCTCAACCTCCGCATGACCCATACCATAGCCAGACATAGCTTCTCGACCCGACTGTATTTGGCTTCATACTCAAGAAGCTTTTTACTCAGATAATAAATCGGATGTTCAAGCCCCGCCACATCTTCCTGAACCATCATCGACCCCAAAGATGATTCCTCAATCGCAAGGTACAGTGTCAAAGGGATACCTGCTTTTGGAGCTTACAAGATCGGAGGGGTTGCCAAGTACCTCTTGATTGCATCAAAAGCCTTCTGACAGTCCTCATCCCATACTACTGGCTGTTTCTTCTTTAAGAGCTTGAAAATCGGTTCGTAAGTCGTGGTGAGCCTTGCGATAAACTGGCTGATGTATTGCAATCTTCCCAGAAAGCCTTGTACCTATTTCTCCGTTTTAGGCGCTGGCATTTCCCGGATGGCCTTAATCTTGTCAGGATCAATCTCTATGCCTCTGTCACTGACCACATGCCCCAAAAGCTTCCCAGACGTTACCCCAAATACTGACTTCTTCGGGTTCAGCCTTAGATTGTACTTCTCTGCTCTGGTGAGGAACTTATCTAGTACTGCTGCGTGAGAACTCCTGGTCAGAGACTTAACCATCATGTCGTCGACATACACCTCAACCTCATTATGCATCATATCATGGAGCAGAGTAGTGGCTGCTCGCTGATAGGTTACACCTGCATTCTTCAGGCCAAAAGGCATTACTCTATAGCAATAAGTCCCCTATTCTGTAATGAAGGCTGTCTTGATCTTATCCTCAGATGCCATCAGAATCTAATTATACCCTGAAAATCCATCGGTGAAGGATTGCATAGCACTGGCTGCCGCACTGTCTACCAAAACGTCAATGTGAGGTAGAGGGAAGTCGTCCTTCGGCGACGCCTTGTTCAGATCCCTGTAGTCAACACATACCCGGAATCTTCCATCCTTCTTAGCCACTGGTACCACATTGGCCAACTAGGTCAGATACTCAACTACTTCCAGGAAATTCGCGCCGATCTGCTTAGTGATGTCTTCTTTCACCTTCTGCGCCCACTCTGGTCTTAATCGTCTCAGTTTCTGCTTTACCGGTCTAGCCTCAGGTAGGGTTGGTATACGATGCTCCACTATACACCTGTCAACCCCTAGCATGTCCTCATAAGACCAAGCGAAAGCCCTTTCATGTCTTTTTAGAACTATTTCTATTTCTTTTCTCTCTTCGACAGTCAAGGCACCGGATAAGCTGACCATGCGAGGATCCTCTGCAGTGCCCAAATTAAATGCATATGTTGATACAACGTTAATATCAAATATGCTCATGTCATTATGATGTATATGCATGCTTGAATCTAAATAAAGATCACACAAGTAAGCAAAGTTCGAATTTATTGCATCAATCTTGTTCAAAGTTACATCATTAAATAAAAAAGAAAGACTCAGTTCTTCCTCCAGAAAGGCCACATTGGCAACGGTCAGGTCCAGATTGTCTCTATTGCTAACAGCTAGCTGCTCTGTATCCTCCTCAACCAGCTTTCCCTTACCTTTCTCTAGAGTGTGGGCCTCCAGCTTCACCACCTGACCCAGAATCATCTGTTCCAAGTCGATCAGGGATGTCTCATCGGCCTTCTTGCTAGCTTCAGTACCAGCTGACCCTTTCACGAATACGATCTTATCACTCTTCCGTCCTTCTTTGGTTTTCGGATCAAAGCCCAACCCGTACTTTGTCTGCGTCTGTCCTGTGTGGTCAAGGGGCTCCGTTATCCCTTGCTGATGCTTACCTAGGCCTGCCCCCGGTAAGAAGCCTATCTTGGCAAACTGGGAAGAAATGAAAGAACTGACCTCATCCTTGTAGATTAGAGAGACTTGAAACCCACTCAACTCGGGGAATCCTGTAGACAGTGAGGAGACGACGAGATCCGAAGCAGCTGGAATAGTGATGACCCCCATTGCTGTTGGGAACTTGATCTTCTGGTGCACGGTGGAGGGCACTCCTCTCAAAGGATGGAACCATGGACGTTCCAGCAGTAATGCAAATGTGACCGGTATATCCAGGACTGTAAACTCCACAGCAGATTGGATCAGGCCGACAGTCACAACAGCAGTGAAGGAACCCAGTGCCTTCCTCTTTGAATTATCATAAGCCCTAATGACTACCTCGGAAGTTACCAGATCCTGCTCCTTAATTCCTAAGGTACCCAGCATCCTGTAGGGACAGACATTGATGGCAGATCTGTCATCCACCATTACACATGAAGTATTCCATCCCATTATCTCAATTGAAATGAACAAGGCCCGGTTATGCAATGACCCATCAGAAGGCAAGTCTTCATCCCCGAAAGTGATGGAGTCTTTGTTACCCGTGGCTCCCACACTCATTACCTCCGGTACAGATCCACCTCCTATCAACCTAATCACGCTCTCCGATGCTAAAGCTGCAGATACTGTTACTATGGAGAGAGCCTAAACCAGAGCCTTCCTATGTTCATCTGAACACATAAGGAGCTGCCATAAGCTCACACTAGCATTGGTCCTCTTTAGCTGTTCGAGAACCAGATTACCTTTACTGGGAGGTGTAGTCTCAACCCCTTTTCCAGCATTTTGAGTGTTGTCATGTGAATAGACTCGGCCACTCCGAGTCACATGATTAGTTTATGGAAGAGCAGTCTCATCTTCCGGTGAGATTTGGATCTTTCGAGTCGATGACGAGGCTCGAGAAACCCAGATCTTGTTGTCAGAGTTCAAGGAAGCAGTCTCATCCCGAGAACTTGTCTGTTTGTTGTTGTTGATTGGTTGCGACGGAGCAGTCTCATCTGTACGCATGCAGTCTTCACCATCAAAGGGATTGAACGTCTTCTCTAGGTGAAGTTCTTCGTCAGGTTCTGACTCATCAGAATCGGTAAATGGGTCAAGTACCATTACAGTGTGAGTAGTGGCAATATTTTGTTTTCAGGATCCCTGGAATTCCTGGATCAAAATCTCTTCCTTGGCTATCCTCGTAGCCTTTTCAGTTGTAGTTTCAGAAATAGGAGCGACACTCCCGATGATCTCTTCCTCAGACCAGGACCTCTCTGTCATAACCGCGTAAGTGTCCGGTGTTTTACCATAGTTTGGGAGAGGGTTCTTCTGCGTGCTGGGCCCCCTCTTCTCTGGGTCCATAATCTTCCCAGAATTGATCAGGTCCTGGATCCTGATCCTCGGTAGCCTACAATTGTCAGTATCGTGGCCATGATACTGATGGAACTGGCAAAATAGATTCTTATCGACCCCAACCGGTACGGGCCTATTCTTGTTGGGGAAGGGAGTCAAATACCCCTCCTTCTGCAGCTTAGCAAAGATTTTGGACATCGGTTTGCCCAGATTACAGAACTTCCATGGCTGCTCCACGGTGTTTACCTCCACTACCTTTCTCTCAGGCTGCGAGAATTGTGGCCTAGAGGTGTTTCCCGATGTGAACTTTCGGGAAGTGAAGCTCTCCTTCTTCTTTTCAGACTCAGCCATATCCACCTTTATCCCCAAAGCATGGACGTCAGCATAATCATGGTAAGTGTGGAACCGCATTCTCTCCAGATAAGCGGGGAGTGTACTAGCCACCAGCTTGGCTATCATGTCTCCCTTGGTTGGCTTGGCTTTCAACAAAGCTATAGTGTTCATCTACCTTGTAAAGTAATCAGTGAATGCCTCTCCGGGTTTCTGCCTTACCATCTCCAGTGTGGCCAGTGTAGTCTCAATATTAGCATTGAACCCATATTGAGAGCAGAAAGCCTCGCACAAACTCTTCCAGTTCTCCCGAGTAGGCCTATCTAGAGTGTGGTACCAAGTAGTTGCCGCTCCAGTAAGCGATAGTGGAAAGAATTTAGGCACCGTGGCCTTCTGAACCGCCGTAGTACTCATGGCTATCAGGAATTATTTTAGATGAGTACGAGGATCTCCCTTACCGTTGAACTTAGAGAGATCGGGCATTTTAAAGTTTGCAGGAAGATGCCCAATAGTGTCCACCATGAACTCATCATCCGTCCCAAAGTCAGGCAACACCCCTTATTGCTTCAGCAAGTTTTGGAACTGGCTCAGCTTCTGATCCATGGTTTCCATCCACTCCGGCTCAGTAGTACCAGCTACCTCGGTCTCCAGATTGACAGTCGGAAGCTTAGGGATAGCTTCCTCCAGATCAATGAAATCATCGTTGGGGTCATTCGCAACTCCCTTCCCTTTCTGAGTAGCAGCAGCATTTTGACCCCTAGCAGTTGGGTCATTAGCAGATTGGTTCCCAGTAGAACCCCTAACATTATGTTGTACCTCGGCCAATTTCTGAACCATGAGGGCCCCGAGCCGTTCTTCCAGCCTTTGGATAAAGCCACCGTTAAGGATCTTTTCTATTACCTTCTCGGCAATCTCATCTATGTTGAGTGGAGTCTCAGAGTTAAGTGCCATCGATGAAGATGCTGTGGATGCCGTAGATGCAGTAGATGTAGTAGATGCAGTAGGTGGTGAAGAGATGCTAGCCCTGACTAATCTCCCCTGGCTATTGCGAATCCACTGAGAGTCTATGATGCTTGAGAAAAGTTTTGTTAGCGAGTTATATGCATGGAATGGATGCATGAAGTAGATGTATGCAATGTAATGCCGCACGTAGGATGTATGGATGTTCTAAAAATGAATCTATATACAAAATGGCTATCAAAAGCAATTGGGTTAGCAATGATGTATGTATGCGTGTTTGTCAGAAAACACAGAAAGGATTAGACAAGATATATACAAAAGCATGAGTCCACTCCCTTCCAACCTTATATCACCACGGACATTGGCCAGTCAATATTCCTGGGTGGGTCTCTAGTCCAGAGTTTAGCATTGAAACTCAAGATGCGTAAATCGCTCGTGCATGGATGCAGCAACGTATCATGTGATCACATTCAAACCGTATTTGGAATTTGGGGATGATCGAGAATGTCAAAATTTTACCAAACGAACGTTGGTTCATAATTGGTAAGTCTATCGAAAATAAGCGTTGGCTTACAATTTCTGACATTTTTGACAAAGGCTTGATCATTGGTCTCGTGTGGTGATAAGATTAATCTTGGAACGAAATGAACTGGTCACTTTTCATGGATTTCGAGAATTCAAATGGACATAATTTCGTTCAAAGTTTAATCGAATCATCAGGATGTTCCACCAAATGAGCGTTGACTCACAATTGATGGTTTATTTTGTCAAATGAGTGTTGACTCACAATTGACATGGCGTTGACAAGTTTTAACGCATGAGACGTAATAAATATGTTAAGGTTAAACCCCAAACAAAATGAACTCACCCTCTTTTCCAAATCATGTTGACTTGGGACGGATAAGGTTTTATTTTAGGGTTTAATCAAAACACATTTGGTATGTATGTGATCAAAACACAAGCAAAAGATAGGTCCTAGGGGAAATTGTGGCTATTGTTGCTATATGCAGTGGTTAGGCTATTTCGGTTTGGCTAAGAAGGTTCCCACCCCTAAGTGTACCTTGCGCCATCCAATCGCGGATATAGGCGGTCGACAGTACCAGGTAGTGAGTGACGTATGCCAGTCATAGGGCCCCAAGACTAAGGAAGTACATGAGTTCC
>CANYBF010740181.1:0-11569 GCA_948192965.1 Dalechampia spathulata
GATCTTGGAAACTCATAGAATAGATCTCCACCACCCGAACCCAATCTCTGAAGGGTTTAACTAGCACTCATGCTATGGGTCGGTTGGACCAATCCGGAACCATCCGGTGGCGACTCCTTGTGACTCTTTCGAGTTCGTATCATTCCATAAGGGAACCCTTAGGAAGACTGCGCTTTTGCTCCAAGTGCGGTCCCCGGTCCGTGACTTTCGCAAGCGTCACTTTGGGCCCCGGCAGAAACCGGCGCTCACAATGCCAAATGCTAAAACAAACCAAAAATGTTAACGCATAACGCTATACGCTATTTGCCAATATTATGTGCTTATATACTACATTAAGTTGCCATATCATGCATATGATATGTCATACACGCCCACATGTCATGCATATACCATGTTATTTTATCGCTACTTCACATGCCATGCCACTCAAATGTCATATAGCTTTATATGTCATTTTACGTGCAACCTTGCAAACGTTAAATCGCATGATGCACTGTGTGCTTACATTTATGCTAGCATGCTTGCCTACTTAGGATAATTAATCCTAACTATAATGGTAAAATTGATTTTGGAAACTCATAGAATAGATCTCCACCACCCAAACCCAATCTCTGAAGGGTTTAACTAGTACTCATGCTATGGGTCGGTTGGACCAATCCGGAACCATCAGGTGGCGACTCCTTACGACTCTTTCGAGTCCGTATCATTCCCTAAGAGAACCCCTTAGGAAGACTGCGCTTTCGCTCCAAGTGCGGTCCCTGATCCGTGACTTTCGCAAGCCTCGCTCTGGGCCCCAGCAGAAACCGGCGCTCACACTTATTAAACTGATATTACTTATCTTTAACCACTAGCTTCAAAATACTAAAATTGTCTCATGGTTTCAATGGTCATTATACCAATCATCCTGATATAAATTCATATGTATCATATAAATAACAATAAATAAATATTACTTATAAATAATAATACCAAATAAATAATTCTTACAAAAAAATAATAATAACAACAACAATAATAATGGTTACAAATATTAATAATAACATTAATATCAATAATAAAAATACTACCAATCATTTTTCATAATAATACTAATCATTACTAATTAATTACATAAATCATAATTCTATTTAAAACTACTAATAATATATACTTCATAATAATAATAATTCATATTAATAATTAAATTAATAAATAATAATCATAGTAATTAATACTAATGATTATAAGTACTAATAATATTAATAATACATAATACTAATATTACAAAAATTTCAAAATTATAAATAATTATATCCATTTTTTTACAACATAATATTACATATATATAAATATTTTTAAACAATAACAACATCAATACAAATAATAAAAACTATTAATAAATAATAAGTGCATAAATAACAATTATACTTACAATTACTAATAATATATAAATCATAATAAAAAATATTAATCATTATATTTGTTACATAAATAAATAACAATTATAATTCTAAGTACTAATAATAATACATTATTATTATTATTATTATAACTATAATTACAATAATAATATATCACAATAATAATTATAATTAATACTAATACCAATGTCAATTTTTCATACAAATAATATTTACAAACAATTATTTTTAAAATAATATTTATTATATTTACATTTATAAAATAATAACAATAATAGTTCACATATTACCTATAAATAACAACTACAATACCCATACTAATAATAAAAACATTACAAATCATTTATTAATAATACTAATCATCATTAATAAATAATTATTAAAACTACTAATACTACATAAATCATAAAAAAATATGTTCATTCATAATAATAATAATAATATTTTTTATAATAATAATAATAATAATAATAATAATTATTATTATTATATTAATATTATTCTGTATAATATTATAATATTAAATTATTATTATATAATATAATTATAATAAAATAATAATAATTTTATTATTATTACTGATATTACTTATTATTAATATTAATAATTATTGATGTCAATATTATTAAATTTAATAATCTTTAATATTAACAATACTTTATATTATTATTATTATTATCAATACTAACAATAATTACATTATTACTAATAATAATTACATTATTATTATTATTATTATAATCATCAACCATCAATTTCATAATTATTACATTCTCAATTTAATAAATTTTTTCTAATAATTAAACTTACTCATTTTTTAATCATTACATTATAATTATATCATTTTTATTAATAATATTACTAAATAAAATTAATAATTACTAAATCATAAAATAGAATAATTATAATAATAAAATAATCATTACTAAATTATTATTTTAATTATAATAATAAAATAATACTTTTACATTTCTTTTGCCTTGGAATGTGGGATAGGCACTTAGCTGTTGGTATAACTGGCGGCTACAACCTCACTCCACCACCCAGCATGTCATCTATCATGCCACATCATGCAAAAACTGTCATGTCATCTGGTTGCCAATAAAAGTGGTGACCAGGTACAATTTCACATCAAAAGGGGAATTTTTTTCTCTTTACACCAAAAAGGGAATTTTTTAATTTTTTTACACTAAAAAAGTACATTGCCCTCCCCTATATCACTATAAGTAAGGAAGGTCCCCCTCATTCCAAAACATATTCAACATTCAAAAGTCAGAAGCTAGAACTAACAAGAAGCTCTCAAGGCTCAAACTCTCTAAATCTTCAAGACCTCAAGGTGTTGTTCAAGATCCAATGTGTTGTTCAAGTTCATCAAGACATTCAAGGAATTCATCAAAGTGTTCATCAAGTTCATCAATGTATTCTTCCTCTAAGGTGAAGTTTGATTCAAGATCAAGCCCTTAAAGCATTTGAATCATGTTCTTCACCAAAAGTAAAGTCTGATTCAAGATCAAGCCCCTAAAGCACTTGAATTGTGTTTTTGGCTAAAAGTGAAGTTTGATTCAAGATCAAGCCCTTAAAGCACTTGAATTGCATTCTTCGCTAAAAATCAAGTTTAATTCAAGATCAAGCTACAAAAACCCTTGAATCAAGTTCTTATGTTTGAGATTCAAATCAAAGAATTTAAATTCTTTACTATAAGAATTTAATATTAGAGATTGTAACCTACTCTAAATTAATAAAATTTATTTATTGTTCAATTTCTAATTTAATATTATTTTTATTTAATAGATTTTTCACACTATAAAGTGAGAGGTAAATGATACCACTAATGATATTTGTTTTGAATGTGTAAATAAATGTTGAATAGGAAGACAAATGGAGTAACTTATTTATATGAGAAGTAAAGTGAAGTCTGGTGCTTCCATGTGACAGGAATGATGGAACCAAGTAGTTCTTGAATGTCAAGAAACTATGATCAGACTATATCAAGTGGTGGTAGAAGGCTATGAGCTCCAAAAGCTATTAAGGCTACACATGTAACATGTTGAATGTAGACTTCATGATAGTGACCATGAATGATGGTGGTTTTGTATTAAGCATAGCTCTCCCGTAGAAGAATTCAAGTCATGTTAATTCTAGCAGGGAGCTATTTATAATTTGGTGGGGGAACGACATATGTATCTCTTGGCATTGAAGCAATATGTGAGGAGATTGTGCTTTCTACTTTATAGCCAAAGAAAGGGGTGGAATTAAGGGAGCTAACTTATATGATAATTTCATCATTGAAGGAACCAAAAAGTTTGTAGTTGATCAAGGAGGTGGTATCAAGAATGTTAAGTTGCTAGAGGCTTTACCTCCTAGATGTATGATTAGTTACCATGGAATTACTTTTGAGGGTGAGTTCATCTATGAGGGTTCTTAATTGCATAACTTCACCTAAGCTTGCTAATTCAAGGAAACAGTTAGAGAAGTTATGGGAAGTTGGATTCATTTGATCGATAAAGACCATTTGGTGCATCAATCCATTTTTAGAGGAAAGAGAGTGAATTCATGGTTATGTATGGAGTACTAAAATCTAAATAAAGTTATAGTGAATAATAAGTACTAGATACCTTGAATCATGAAGTTATTTTACCTATCAAACTGTGTTAAAGGCTTTAAGGTTTGATTTGAGAAACTTCCATTAAGTGAAGATGGTCGAGGGAGACAAGCCAAAAGATAGCAAATGCAACTCAGTATAATGCTCTTGAATTTCTTGGTATATCTTTTATGTTAATGAATATTCTTATTTTCTTTAAACCTAACAAACCAAATTTTCTATGAATGTATTAACAAGTCTGTGTGATTGTATTTGGGCTATATTGGAATGGATAATGTAACCTTAGAGGAGCATCGAGAGGGACATCTATGTACAATTTAAATCATTTCCTCACGTAGCTGAAAATTAATTTGAAGTAAGTTAGTGGCTAAAACACTTGGTAGAGTTTGTTTTACAACTAGAGTGCAATCTCAAGAAGGCAACCTGTATGGCTAATGCTTTAAGTAGGAAAGCAAAGATAATAGTTATGAACCAACTTACTTACTTATTATTTGGTTGGGTGAAGACCTACTTATGAGATCAAGATCATGGAAACTTGATTAGAGTTCTTTAAACGATAGGTCTTATAAGTTTAGAGAAGTAATATAGTTTTGAGAGGAAAATATTATTAGAGATTATGGCATATCAGCTAAGATGTGACAAGAATAGAGAATGAGAGAACCATCAATGTTGGAATTTCATTATGCTTTTTGGGGCTAGACTTTTATGGAGGCATCAAATATAAATTCTTTTAACATTGAACTTATGTCAACTAGAGATAAGGGAAAGATGTCAAACATATAGACAAAAAAATGCTTAAATTACTAGCAAGTTAAGATAGTGCAATAGAAAACAATAAGGTTATTGAAACCTTTGTCTATGTCAAGTTAACCATAGGAGAGTATGCTTTCATTTCATTACTTGTCTACCTCAAATATGTTAGTGTATGCTCTAGAGCATCATGTTTTATTATAATTTAATATTGAATAATTTATCAATAAAAGGCATTATTCATTATTCAGTTTACTTGAAAGGTTATTAACTAAATAATTAATTTCAAGATATTGAAACAGTTCAAAGGAATTTGTAAAGATTTTATGAAATGAGATTCTTATTGTATGCAAATGTTCAATATCTAAATTGTCCCTGATCAATGTATTAATAAGAATGGATATTATTAATGCGGTTAAGATCAGCACATATTATACTTCCTTAAGGGATGATTTTCATTCATCATGATAAGAGTTATCTAAAGTGAACATATGGATGAGCAGTTTAGGACTGATTCATTAGAGACCTTACTAGTGAAATTTCATATGGATGATTAATTTTTTCTGTGAAGTATATCTCACTCATATCAGTAATGGAAGTATCCTTAAGACTTAAGATAACAATGTTATCTTAATTATGGACCATTATGTTTTGACTTCTATGTTTTATTCCTCCATAGGAGGAGTTCATAACTTGGAGGTTGGATATAGTGTGAAGTAGTTGAAAGTATTTGTTTATCAATAAAGGATTCACCACCCTGGATTAAGTGTAGGATTTTATCTCATTGATTTATGTAATATTCTTTATTTAGAAATCTCTAGCTAAAGTAGAATGCCTATTGATGAATGAGTTTCATAAGAACATTTTAGGAATAAAGATTATGTTATATGAAACATCAAATTTATGCATGATCAAATACACTTTATTATGCATTGAGTTGACAATATTCCATACTCAAACCTAAATGAGATAGTGAATGGTGAAAGAAGTTTATTGCATGGAATCTAATATGGAAGGGTTATAGTCAAATTAATGAACTCTTGACATTTGGGTAGTCATGATGTGTGACTAGACATCGCTCTTGATTTACATATGATTTTATTAAATGAAGTTTAATAATATGTTCATATATTATCAATATGTTAAGAACCCAACAGCTCACACACTAAAAGTAAGAGGAATGATAATCATGAATGGATGCTAATGAAATAATGTTTTGTAGTTATAATATAACTTGGATTTTTCATATTCATTAGAAAGATCATGAAAAGAGCTTCAATTTGATACCAAGATCATTGAAATTTGATGAGTAGAACTCAAGATACAAGTGATTCAAGATGACATGTTCTACATGCATGGTATATGCAGATTTGGACGGAATAAAATTAATTAATAGTCAATATGTGATTGTCACATGACTTATTCATGTGTGATGGATTAAAAGGAAGTGCACATGATTTTCATGTGCTTTTGGAGGGATTTTAAGTCATGCACATACAAGTCATATGCCTGAAGCATATAACATGCACATGCATACGACTTAAGTAACCTAAAACCTAATTAGGTTTTTATAAGTTGTCTGACACAACTTTTAAGTTTACAAGAATAAGGAATTTCAGTTGCCTCCTTCTTCCATTGGTTTTAAGCAATTAGAAGCTCAAGAACAAGAAGATTAATTGAGGTTTTTAATAGAAGATCAAAAAGAAGATACCAAATTTATCTTTCTCTTCATTCATTCCTTTTCTATTTTATTTTGCTAGTCTCTAAAAAAAACTTGTAATATTTATTACTAATCATTCCATTACTTATGTGGATAGTTTAGAGATCCTCTACCTTAGGGATTAAAAAGTTTGTTACAACTTTTTTGAAGGACAAGAAAGAAGGAGATCTGCTTAAAAGTGAATTTTTCAATCTCTTCTTTAATAATCTTCTCTATGTTTGATGTATTCTATGAATAGAATTATTAGATCTATTGTAAAATGTGTTTTTAAAAATTTTTAAATTATACCTTCCACTATCAAACACATTTTCATAAACCAATAAAGTAGGGGAGTGGAACTTAGTCCTTGTAATGGTATATCAACTTTCTTAGTGTACTAGATTTAATCTTGTGTCTTAATGTCATCAGTTTGCAAACATAACTCATGTATTTCTCTAGTACATAGAGGGAGTTTTGAAGGGAATTATTAATGATTGTTGTAAGATAGGTTTTGGTAAGCCCATACTAAAGAGACTTATTCTATTGGTTGGAATCTAGATTGGATGTGCTTGGAGGGTTTTTATCCATGGACCAATGGATAGACAATAAGATTTTCTGGCATGTTGGAAGAGTACCATAGACACTTTATTTGCTCCAATCCTACTAAGTAGCATCCTTTATTATTAGCACTTGAGTTTCAATTATACCTCAAAGTTTACATAAAATAATGGGTGGAAATTAGAAGCCAATAGTGTGATGAGATTGAAGATGATTTTTTCTTGAAAACAAGATGAGTTTTGCTAATGCCAGTAACAAGCTATATTTTCTCATAGAATATAAATCATTTGTCATATCTATAATCTTTTAATTTGATTTGATATTTTATATGAGAGTTACATGGGTTGCAATTTTGCAAGTGAGTGAATGAGTATTATAATAACAAGGAGACAAGAAATGTATTTCAACTCTCAAAAAAGTATGTATTATTGTATCAACCTCGTAGGTAAAAGGAAGTGTGTTGTTGCAAAGTGACATGGAACTTTTTCTAGTTGTAGATGAAGTGTATGTTATGCTAATAAGTCAACATACCATCCAAGAGATAACTACACATTTTTTAGTGTTCTAAGAGGCCTTAAAGTGTGTATATCATACCTACCAAGGGAAAGATGTTCAAGAGCTAGATGTGGGACTAAAGGATATCAGAGTACAAACAACAATCATAATAATACAGTAGATATTAAAGGAACAAGCTGTAATAACTCATGGAGTTAATGATGAGTAGAAATATTTGATAAAATGGATAAGGCTGTAAATAAGTTGAAGATGCCATAATCAAGAGAGCTCAACTTAATGTTCTTAGTTCGCTTGCAGAATTGGTGTTATCCTAATAACTAGGTTGATGTTCGTTGTAACATACCATATCAAATACATATCCCAATATGTGAAGAACTTATCAATATAATTAGCGATAACTCATTAAGTGAAAGACAATCAATATTTAGCTAAACCTCCAAATATTGAAGCTTGAGATTATGACTTCTTAAAGTTATAATTGACAGGGTCATCGATTATTTAAGTAGGGGAGAGTGTTAGCAGGTGGAGAATTATCCTACTTAGGGTCAAAATAGATATTTCATATTATATTTTATTTATATATTTTAGGGTGAGTTAGGTGAAACACTTTAATGTGTCCTTCTACCAAGGTCAATTATGCTCCTAATGCTCTTCAGGGAGGAGTGACTAGTCAGTCTTGGATGATGTCTAAGCACTAGCCATGATAAGCATTCATTAAACTTATCTTTAGTGTAGGATATTCTCTATTCTTATACATAGAGCTTGAGGATCAAATCTTATATGATGCTTATGTTATCCAAAGAGCTCATTATGTTCTTTAAATTAGGATGGTAATGCTAGTGATGCTCAATAGTGAGGCTTAGCTCGATCATGAATGGATTATTCATGGGATACAAGGGTTGGCTTGTGTAAGAAGTGTCTTATATGAGCACAACATAGGTCTATTAGAGAGGCCTTGAGCTAGACCCATGACAGTTTAAACCATTTTTTTGGAACCATCTAGGTGGCGACTCCAAAATGCAACCTTTCATGGGTCTATATAATTCCCTAAGGAAGTCCACTCTTCACTCCAAATGAGTCCTTTGTGTCGTCTATCATATAGATCACTCTAAGTTATGGTGAGAGTCCTACCCATAATTATGTTTTGGTATATCCATTTTTTGTGTGTGCTTTATGATGTGTGAGTTTCAAACATCATGTAAACATGTATATGTGTTGTGTACTTTTCAATATTGATTTATATTTACATTGTTTCATGTTGTATACTTAATCTATCCTATGCAAATAAAATTCCTTCAATAGCAAAATTCGTATATAACCACTCAATAATCCACTCCTGATCGTATTAAATCAATGTCATAATCATATGCATTATTGAAATAAAAATCTCAAATTAAAGTAACCATGATAAAAAATCTTGTACATTATATACATATATAATAAATACTTCTAATATACATAAAGCATCATTGCAACTCAATTTAATATTATAAAAAATAATACAATCCTTCCTTCTACTCACATATTCGTATATTGTATATATTGTATATTATATCAAATATTTAAAATTATTTTACTTATAAATTAAACCATTATCCTCACAAAATTGATACAATCATAAATTTGCATGCATTTATCAATTAAAAAACCCTTAAATTGTACATTAATCAAACATACACGACTTAATCATCAATAAGATAATCAACATTACATTTAGATTTAATTTTAGAATAATTTATACTAATAAAAAATCATGGTGCAAATAAATTTAAATCTTGTAAAATATATTAAATAGATATTGTTCACATCCCAACTTCAATGGAAAGTCAATCCTTCAATCCAATAGTTGCTTGAATATAGTTTGTAAATGATAAAACAAGTATAATTTCCTACATATTTCAATTACAATTTAAACTTTGAAACAAATATTAAAAAGGAAGTATATCATAATTCTATACATTCATTAATTAATATATAAACCAACATATTTTTATCATTAATATCATCATTAATATGACCACTAATGGCTAATTTCAAAATGGGCATTTATGTAAAATTTTTCATAGATTGTCTAAATATACATATCTTTTATAAAGTTGACATTTTCAATTTTTCTTTTTGAAAAGGGAAGATTTAAAATATTTCTATTGGAAATAACTCGTAATACCCAAGAATAATGAAGTATGCATAATTTTTGCAGAGAGAATCTATGCATAATTTTTGCAGAGAGAATCTATCATACATTTGGTGGAATAATTCATTAGACTTAACTTAATATTTCTTTTTTTTAAAGAATCTCAGGATTTATTTTTTTTGTTATTTTTGCAAAATATGTATCAAAATAATTTGATGATAGATCTAAATAAAAGTGGGTGTCTCAAAGTTTTTGATTTAAAATTTATTTTTCATTTTAGACTTAAAACTCAAGTTTATCATACAATTTAAGTTTCTAATTTTACCAACACTAATTACTTTTAATCTTATCATGAATTTAATATGAAGTGCTATTAATGTAATGTCTACATATTTCATACAATTCTATTTGATGTGTTTATTTGGATGATTATACACGACACTTTTTCTAGCTTCCAATATAAATCTTAATGACATACTTATAAATTTATTATATATAATAATACTTGGATTTGATATCTACTACTTTATGATATTTTAAAATTGACAATTCTATTTTAAAAGATTTGATTTGATTGAAAAAATTAATAAATTCATCAAGTTATAGAGAGATGAGAATTACTATCTTGAAGTGTAAATGAATTTCAAAATAAAATATATCATTTATTTTGATTTTTTAAATTTTATTTGATATTTTTATTTTAAACTTTGTTGATTTTTTATATTTTTTTATGATCAGTGAATGTGATGGTTAAGTTATGCTTCTTACTTACTAAATGTGATAATTATTTAAGGTGAATATGATTCAATATTTTATTTAAGGTGAACATGATTCAATATTTTTTTAAGTCTTCAATATGTTTATGATTTATTTTTTTTAGGAAAACACCCCTTAAAATTGATAGGTTATATCAGACAAATTTTTTTTTTATAAAATATGGTTTTTCAAACTTTGTTTCTATAAGATATAATTTTGATTATTTTATTAAATTTATAATAATTTTTATCATCTTATTTTTTTATTTAATACTTTGATGTTTAAAAATAATATTATTATTATCATTGATTAGCGTTGGTCGATCATTAATTACTAGAATCTCTTTAATAATTGTTAGATTTTGACAAGTATGATAAAGTTAATGGTGGCTAATCAAATATCAATAATTAGTATTCAATTATATTTTTAAACTTATATATATATATATATATATATATATATATATATATATATTTATCCTTATATCATGTATATTTAATATTTATTTACCATTATTTCCAAATATGTAAATGTGTCACATCTTTTGACTACGTAACATGCTCCCGTAAAATGATTATTAACTTCCTAACTGAGGAAGTCAATAATTATCCTATAAAGGATTCCATACATTTCATAAAATTTTTTTTATTATTTATACATATAACTTGCATGAAAACTCATATTAATCCAAAACATTTATTGTCCCAGCTTATAAAATAACATCATAATTATGTCATCACGTCATCAGAGTTATAATATACACACATTAATATTTTACATATCTTTAGTTTTGCTAAACTTACTTTATTTACTACCAGAGTACTTTATTTAAGTAGTTGAATGATAATTTATAAAGATAGAAGACTGAAGGAAACTTAAACCATTTACCAATAAATTATTGATGTCCGGTTGCTTTACTGATGTTCTGGTTTTGTGACTTTGCTTGGTCTTCCGTTTATCAGTTGACAAACGCTAAATATAAACTCAGTGGTGCTAGTTATAGCATGTAATACAAGTAATCATATAATCCATTAGTTATAACATTTAAAAACTTAAGGCAATTTATATTTCATGATATGTTGATGCCAAGTAAACATTATGTCATATACTTCAAAACAGCATGTCTATTTCATTTTTATTTAATGTCATATATA
>CANYBF010740616.1:0-15724 GCA_948192965.1 Dalechampia spathulata
TAAATGGTATTTGGATTGATTATTTAATTCAATGATTAAGAAATTAAAGTGGAAGAGAAAATATTTTAATAAATATTGGATAGTGTTTATAGCATTATAAGAGATATGGACATTTAATATGATTAAGTGAATGAATTTGGAAGTATATGGAAATGTTAAATAAAAGTGTTTAAATGATTGATTTATTTAGTGAAATAATTATTATTAGAAGCTTAAAGAAGTAATTAATTGATAGTATAAGATAATGCTAAGTAAGAATTAAGTAAGAGGATTAAATTAGAAGTTTAAATGAGATATATCATGGAAATTACAAAAATTTCATATTGAGTATTAAAGAGTTATAAAAATTTAGTATGATTAATGTTATAAGGAAATTATTGAAATGATTTATAAATGGTATTAAATGGCATGAATAATTAAGGCTTTGAATTATTGAAAGTTGATAATGATAATTTCATAATAAGATTTAAATGGATTATGAAATAAATGAGAATAATTATTGAAAGTATTATGGGTCATTATAATAATGAATCTGGAGTTATTGGCTAAGTATGATAATGATTAGATAAAGTATTAAGGTGAATATCATATATGATTACACATAATAATTGGATGTTGAATTAAGGTTAAGGAATACATTTAAATTAAATTAAGTTTATTACTTGGTTATTATTATGGTCATATTAAAATGACATTAAATAGGTATTAAAGTATAGCTAAGATGTTATTAAATAGGTCCTAATTAAGATATCATGATATCTAAATGTTATATGATGAATAGTAATAGATATGAATAGTAATGCATGAATAGTAACTAATGTGAATAGTACTATATGAATAGTAACCGACATGAATAGTATCATGTGAACAGTGACGCGAATAGTGAAACAAAATGATTATTGTTAATATTATTATTTAAAGAAATTCTATGCTAAGTAATAAGAAGATTGAATTAAGATATGAAATATTATTAATTGATATATATATATATATATATATATATATATATATATATATATATATATTTGCAAGTATGAATGATAAATGTTTAATAATTAAATTAAGCTAGTCAATTAAAGATGGATGTTTAATTTATATTCTATATGATTCGGAGGGAAAATTAATGTAAACCACTGGAAACTTAAAAGGAACGGAAATTCAGGTTTGTGCTATTTTAGCTGATTTCTTTTTATTGGATCGATAGGTAAGTACGAACTTACCTTAATTCTTAAATATATGATTACATGTTACATCTTATATTTTTATGAATGATTAAGTTAATTGAAGTTGAATTTCATATGAAATCCTAAGAGATAAGATTAAAACATATCATGACATCTACATATATTAGAGTATGATATGATATGTGTTGATAAACTTAACTTGGATAATGATGCTTAAAGGAAGATCATTAATATTTGTGAGGGTGATCATACATGATAATAGTATGAAGCATTGGATAGAATATTTGTTAATATATTTGATTGATTAAAGTGATACATATTTTTTTTATATACACATCCAGGCATTCATATTTATTAGTTATGATGATATGATATGGTGTGTTGATTTGATGTTGACATATTATAATGACATTTGAATGATGATATTATAATATGCTACGATTGTAATAATATTTAAATAAGAGATAATATGATAGAGTATGATGTTATTGATCAATAATGATGATAATGTAAAAGATAAATATGAATATTTAATGATATTTAAATGAAGGTTAATAATATTAGCAAAGAATAATCATTCATGATAATAGTAGAAATTTATTGAATAGTATATGGAATGCTTTATATGGATTATTGAAGTCATGAGTATTTTGCTAATATTATATCATGGAGGTTTATATTGATGAAATTGATTTAAATGATGAAGTTCTTTCATGATGAATTATCATATCATGATTACGATTGATAGTTGATAATTATGGAATATATATATATATATATATGAAAAGATGTAAATGATATAATATGATATATATATATATATATGAGTGTTAGCAAATAAAGTTAATAGTTGCATAATTATACACACCGAGATAAAAAGGAAGTAAATAAAATGAAATGATCAATTTATTACATGATTTTAAAAGTATGGTACGTATTAAAATTGGTACGTAAACATAAAATAGTTAAGATTAGAAAATTATGAATTATAATAAAATGGTAAATTGTAAAGGATAATAATATCTAGATATCAATGAAGGTTGATGAATTTTAATATCGAGGCTCATAAACTAAAGTAAATGAATTTGGATTTAAGCATAAAATGATGATCAAATAATTCTAATGGAAATTATGAGATATGAAATGAAATCTATATGCATTTGATGTCATGTGAAATGTATGCTACTTGAAAGGATGTAATAGAAAATGAATATCTTATGGAAATCATGGAAATCATGCTATATGAAATGAATGATGTATGAATTGCATAATACATGAGATACATGCTGCTTGTATATGTTAATTTAGCATCATAGCATGAAGCATACAAATCATGTCATGAAACATATTGATATATTCATATACATGACATGACATGGAGAAATAAAGAAGGGGAAAATAAATAAAAGAAAGTGATGAAATGATAATTGAAAAGGGTACATGGACATTTTGAAATTCATACAAATATGAAATGAATGTGAAAGGAGTTCCAGCGATGAACCACAGATATGAGATGAAATGTAAGACCCAGTACCATGTGCGCTTATGAAATGGCCCAGTATATGTGAAAAGGGCAAAATGATATGAATGATATGAAATGTGAAAAGGAAAAATACGAGGGAGAATGCATAACATTGATGCATTCTCATATGCAAGCATCATTCATAAAGATATAATGATGATATAAATGATATGTGATTGCACACATGTGCATATATGCAAATAAATCACAATTAACACACATATCATGATACATACATGATGATGGTATAATACCCACATGATGTGATACATATGATGATAATAAGGTACGTGTAATATAAAGATAACACACATGCCATGATATACATATGGATGTTGAGAATGACGTCTAAATGATGCATTCATATGAATTATAATGATGTTAATGTCTCAATGATGCCTATGATAATCATATGTTATATACATGAATGATGCACACACATGATAATGATATACATGATAAGATACATACATGATGAACATATGATAAGATTCTTTAATATCATTCATGCTGACTGTTGGTAGAAAATATAATTAATATGATTAATTATATTATAATTATAAATTAAAGGAATATGTAATAAAATCAAAAAATGGCATTTTAGAATAAATGTAGGATTTTTTTATATCCTGAAATGTTATGAAAGTAATGATATTGGTTATGAACATGGTATAGATATGTTTACAGTAACAAAATTATAACAATTAGGTAACAATGATTATTTTGTTTTACAAGATATATGAATGTATTG
The DNA here is from genome assembly GCA_948192965.1 of Dalechampia spathulata. Lineage (NCBI taxonomy): Eukaryota > Viridiplantae > Streptophyta > Magnoliopsida > Malpighiales > Euphorbiaceae > Dalechampia > Dalechampia spathulata. Next base: position 3,458 of record CANYBF010740616.1, read on the forward strand.
CTTAAACCTAATTCAAAAGAATTATACATTCAAGAAAGAATAGATGATATATGTGTATATCATAGGAATAAACTAGACATAGTTTTGACATTAAGTAAACTATGATATGAATATGATACAGAATCAAGTAAACGTTGATATACATTGGTGATGTTTTAAATGAATACATTGGAATATTGTTTAGATGATACTATAGTTTACATGACTTGTTCATAGATGTGATATGAATGATTATATTGTATATGTTATGTGTTAAGCACCACTGAGTTATATACTCAGCATTCATTATTTCATGGACGTAGGTTGACAGTTGGATGGCGAGCATGGATTCCCAAAGCACTAATTCAGTAGGAGACTCTTTGAAGGCAAGGACTTGGAGTAGATTAAAGTTTCTAATTAATTTGATTAAGTAATTAAATGTTAAAGGTAGTAAATACAAGAATGTTATTTGGGACTAATACTTCCACAAAACTTAGAACGGCGTATAAAGAAAAATTCACATCTCTTGTAGAGCAATCAATGGTTTCCACATATTCGAGATCATTAATTATTCTATAGAAGCATGTCGCACCACAGAAAGGCATGACATAGCCATAAGTAATACTAGTTTTAAATAAAAAGCATTGTTTTTCTTTATTGCATATAATTTGGTTACCTAATAGTTTATGCAGTACAAAATCCTAAATATGGCATAACACCCACGGCTTGTACTCATCGTTTGTAGTAGATCCAGCTCTAGGGATTTCTATCAGCACAATCCTGTGATGAGGTCAAGTCTTCTCCACATACTCCAGAAAGTAGGATAATAGTCATCCTCCCTCAAACTCTTTCAATCAAGGAATAGTCTATCTGTGGTGGTCACATGCTAGATATGCAACCAAGGATAAGTCTACTTGACCTCACTCTTGGGGATGGTCCCCATCCACTCAACCTAGCCATCAAATGTCAGTATTCTTGCCTCATCAAAGGCGTAGCCTCTCCTCATATGGTTACAAGGTGTGTAGCTCTATGGATCACTCATTGGTGATGCTAAGATCTCCAGCTTCTCCTAGAGCCAGATCTGTTAAAAAACAAAAAAAAAAGAAGAAAAGAACTCATTGAGTTGAAAATCTTACAAAAGGCTGCTCATATAAAATTTAGAGCAACCAATTGAATTGAAAACCTAAGGGGCAATTTAGGTAAAAGTTAGGATCCAAGCAAAATCAAATAGCCCGATGAGCTGAAAACCTGATAAGAGGTGACTTATGAAAAAATTAGGGTAAAAATATAGCTTTTCTAAGTTGAAAACCTATAAAGGTAGTTTAAAATTCATACCTGCAGCAGAAGCATACTACTATTGAGGCATCCGGACTAACCCTGTGTCACTATATCAAGCCTAAAGATTGTCTCTACCATGATTATTTGAAAAGGGGTCTAGCCTTGCTCTATTTGGTCTATCACTAGACTAATCATCAAATCCCCATGGTCGGATAGGTTGATAAATAATAATTATGTCAGCAATCCAAATCTTACTACCCTCAGCCATGAAGGGGTAGTCACTAGCTTGTGGCTACTATTGATAGATACCGGTAAGATCTACAGAACCCTCTGTAGTCAACAGTGACCTTGCTATCATCAGGTTGATATTGAACATCATAATTAGATAGGGGATTGCCTCTCTGATAGGTGTCAACATTATCAGCATTGTTGTCATGCTGCAAGTGACTCCAAGAATAATGGTAAACTCCTCATACATTAAACAAAGCTCCACATGTCTAAACTAGAAGACATGGGTCATTGAATCCCAAAACTACATAGCAGCATGTAGAAAAGCAGTGTTGACAGAGACTTATTGGAATGTCTTCAAATACTAGAGTTTGAACTCACTTAATCAACCCCCACTCAGTATCACTCCACTCGTAGGAGATGGTATGGAAAGCAGAGAGTGATTGTTAAGTCATTGTATATTCTTACATAAAAGAACAAACAGGTTATGTTTTGGTAGAGAGACATAATCCATAATATTCTTAGAAAAGAATTAAAGCAAGTATTTTGGGTTCCACTATTAAATCCAAAAGATATAGAGTTTGAGTAGTCGATAATTCTTAATGTTTATACACCATAACCCGAGTGTATTAAGCCTTCATGCTATGCTAGGTTGTGTTATTTTATCCTACATCCTAATACAAAAACTATAGAGTATTGATACCATGTATATGGTATCTGATGTTACGTCTACACTAAGTATTATCATCTCCTAACTACTCCTCATCAAGACTAAGATTGTTGGAAACCTTGATATTGTATCACCCTGGGCATGACATCAATCAGGCAATTTCTCTACCCATTTACTCAATATCCGAGCATAGCGATTTTGTTCCTCTTGCTCAGAGCATCAACTTATATGTATTAACACAATCATATAGGCATATAGGTCATGCATCCATGCATAGTCATCATGAACATAATCATAATAGGCACTTACCTAGACATCCAGCATCTCAGAACTATGATAGGCACACAGTCTAGTCAGCAGCCTCATAGCATCAACCATAGCATTTCTAGGTACCTACATAGATCAAGCATATGTTAATTCAACTAAATTAGCATCATGCTAATGCACCTCATCTACTTACATGAGTAGTATTTGGTATATCAAACTCAATCTCCTCCCTTATTGACACCAAGAATGATGTCTCATATGGGTGGCCTAGCTTGTCATATATGTAGATCAGTAGGTTTTGAGGCCATAGCAGCTAACCCTCAATGAGCCCCAGGGATGCTTGTATCCAGAGGGCACATCTGGACTATCAGGTTCTAGTCTTAATGGTATTTCTCCATACATAGCATTATATGATCTCTTCAAGGTGCCACCGCCTCTAGAACTGCCAATAGCTGGTGAACTATAGTGCCCACCTCTACCACTAGAAGTATCAGGTCTGCTACTAGATTTGCTCACTCTATCATATTCTCCTCTACTTATGGATGACTTTGATAGGTGCTCTTGCTCAGGGATGGCAGTCAATGTAGTAATTACATTTGGGTTTGCGTTAGTATAGGAAGCCTAAAACATCACTCATTATGGTGCAGCAAGCTCCACATGTGCTAATACTCAAGGCTCTCTAGTAGCATATAACACTCATCTTTACAAGATGAACTAGTTAGATATTCTGACCGAGGGAACATATTACTCCAGAGGTGGGTGTTGACCTAATCCAAATAGCAATAATAGTTGATCAAACACCTGCTTAGGTATCATCTAAACTAGTTCAATTTAGTTTTATGCTAATAAAATTGTTTACTTCTTACTTAATCCCATGTTAAACCATTAAGATGCTCTCTTAACTCATCCATGGAATAGCCAGCTCTTCAATGAGATATGCACCATGCCTGCATGTGTGGGAAACCTTGCAATAGTACCTCGGGCTTTGGTAGCAACCCAAACTCATAAACCATGATTTGCAGGATGAACACATACAGTCAATGATAGACCAAAAAGAAGTCATAGCAGTTTCAAAATTAACAAACTTCTACTCACCTCAATGACTTGCCAACAGTCAATGAACTGATCTCTATACTACTGATTGTAAAGATCCATCTCCTACATCCAATGGGTCAGGTTGACGTTGCCCTAGTTTAACTCATCGATGGTGTTCAAATCATATAAAGCTCATAGCATTAATATATGGACATTATTCCTCATATCATTGAATAATGTGCACCCCAACATGCATAATGAAAAGTTATAGGTATACTACTCAATAGAGATCATCATGTCAAGCATCTTTGCTAGAACTTCCCCCTAGAGATAGTTATAGGATATACTATGTCCTCCTCTCATGTTAGGCGAGATGCCTAACAGAATGAAGATAGTACCATATGACCAGTGTGGTGGTATAAGTCTAGCATCAAACTAAATATGCAATCTAGCACACTCGAGCCCTTGAATCCAACAAAGATCCTTGGGGTGATGACTATCTCTCCTACTAGTAGGTAGAAGCTATGATTAGAGTCCATCCATCTCTCTACCATCACGGTAATGATGAATCTGTTACACCTCTTCTCCATTCATATGAAGCAAGAGATGTATTAGCCAAAGCAACTCTAGTATACTCTATTATGAATCTCGCATGGTACTTATGAGTACCACTCATAGACACCCTAAATGCTGCTAGCTCCAATGATGGTCCTTTCTCTTTGCAAGTTACAAAAGCTTAAGTCAGCTTTCAAATTGGATTTATAGATTATAAACTAAATTTCAAGGTCTGAAGCTCCTCCTTTAGCCCTAAGATCCACTAATTCATGCTTATGAATACTCTAAAACTAAAAAACCTAGTGGAATCACCTAAAAATTTAACTTTTAGCCATTTTTTACCTACCATATGCATAGCATATAGGCCTATACGTTCCATATATAGGCCATGTATGGTGTATACAGTGTGCTATATATATAACATAAAACATACACCCATTAAAAATTTGCATAATTTTTCCTAAATCTCATGATCATTCCATGCATTCCTAAGCATAACCCTAGCTCATCACCAAATTCAAGCCAAACACTAGCCTAAATATATGATTCAGTAATGGGTTCATCATAGGAAGCTCTGTAGTAGGGGTCACGAGTTATATGCTTGGTTAGAGCATAGCTCAGGATGGATTTCGAGTCTTGAGGTGTTGGCTACATCCTAATATAGGCCATTTTCGAGGGAATGATGGATTTTGGGTGTTTGGGTTTAGAAAAAATTATTTTTTTAGTAAAGAAACAAAGTGATTTTTAGTTAAGAAGCATGTAGGCATATGTTTTCTACATGACATATGCAACATACAATGGAACATACTCAGCATGTAGTAGAATTTGCTAACATGTGCCGGCTACTAAAGAGCTTTGCTAATGTGTGCCATGTTCTCATAAAGATGCATTCATGGAATTAGGTTTCTTATAAAAATTTTAGAATTTTTAGAGCACTTTTCCGTAATGAATTTAATTTTCATGACCTCCAGCATTTGAAAAATTCAAAAAATTAGTTAAAATGTAGCAGGCTGATACCCAAAAATTCAAGTATTTTCTCTATACCATTTCAATTCTAATTTTACTAACAAATTGTTTTTCCATGTCTTGCATAGACTGGGAAATTGATCTAATAAATGATTAGTTTTAGTCAAGCCTTTGACTATTAGTCAAGTTGTTAACCAAGTAGTGTTGTAAACTAGCAGTGGGTCCTAAATGCTATCTTTGGAGTTATTATACACATATTTGATGGCACGAGCATAGATTTAATAGTTAATCACTTTAGAACTAGTAGTTGTTTAACCTTGATCCAGTAGTTGCTCACTCAGGTTCAACAATTGACCACTCGATCCAATAGTGATCATGAGATCAAGCATTTGACTCTTAAACCCTTATAGTAGACATCTAGACTTAAACTTCAAGTGAAATTTAGCCTCGTAGTAAAGCCATTAGTCTAACAGTTGACTTCGATTGGCATTCATCACCTTGCTTGAGCATCAGGCTCCCAATGGCAGAATTGGGAAGACATGCCTTAACATGAGTATTATGTCATGATCAGCATTGATCATTGAGTCCAAACATAGAGCTCCCAATGGCAGTATTAAGTAACCTTTTCCTCCCCTATAGAGTGGTAAGCTTCAGCATGAGCATCATAAAATCAACATTGATCACCCCACCTGAGCACTAGGCTTCTAGTGAGTACTTCCCAGTAGAGTCATGAGCTTTAACATGTGCACTATAGGATCATCATTGATATCCTCAGATTGGGTTATAAGTCTTGATATCCCCAGGGAGCCAACATTGATCTTTCGTGAACTTGAAAGCTTTAGCATGGGCATATTCTTTCGCTTGAGCATCAAGCTTCTAGTTACAATACTAGATTGCTAACCTTGGAATGAGCATCTTAATTGGGTTATCCTTAGGAAATTACTCTCTTTTTCTTAGTGGAGTCACAAGCCTTAGCATGAGCAGTCTAATTAAGTTTTCCCCAGTTGATTACTTTTATATCCTTAGTGGATCATGCTTTTCCCCTATAGAGTAACAAGCATCAGCACGAGCATCTTGCAAGCCTTAACATGAGTATTAAGCTTGATGTAAGCATTGATTAGGTAATTTTTTTACCTTTTAATGAAAAGTCATATTGTGATTAGGTCCCATTTTGATAACTTTTGCTTGTATCACCTTAAAATGACCCTAATTAAGGGGCAAATTATAGACCCTAACTTTTCACTCGCATACTGCAACTTTGAGTGTTCTTTGATTCAGTTTGTACAAGTCTCCAATGTTGATTCTAATTTGCATACATGCCTCTTAGCCTCCCATGAGTGCTCTGGACATGAGAAGCATGTTACATTTTACTTATGGAAGGTAGAGCACATAGCATGCATTTTTTAATATATGGAGCACATAGTGCTACATACTATGCATGTTTAGTAAATATACATATAATGCTACATGCTACGCATGTTTAGTAAATATACACATAATGCATAGCCTTTTCCGATGTAAATCTAACATGCTCCATATGTCACCATGCATTTATGACATAAATGATGCTTGATAGGCATGGGCGATGTGCCTCTATTGGATGGTACACATAGGTAGAATTTGTGACATGTTATGCATATATTAGAATTGTTGACCCTGACTTTTCACCATCATATAATTTTGGATCTTTATTGATTTGGCTAGGATTTAGTCCCCGGTATCGATCTCGATTATACAGATAGGCCCCTGTGTCTTCCTCTGTGTGTTCTGATGTATAGAATATCTCAGGACTGGCGGGGCCCACCATGGCGCCTGGCGGGACCCGCCATCTATTCTAAGTGTTCTGTGCATACAGAACACCCTCCCTTGTTGTTTACATAGGGCAAAACAATTGTGATGCAAAGTATTGCATTTTTCACCTTGGGCACTATTCACCATGAATAGTGCACAAGCGGGGTCCACAACCCCTAATAGCCCATCCCATGTATTCTGTATTTACAGAATACATTTCCCGATCGCCTTACGCAAGGCACAGCGCTTAGCATCACAAATGCCATCTTCCAGGCCCACTACGCTGTGCAGCCCACCTAGGGCATCAACGGGGCCCGCTGCCCCTACTGCCTATTCTGTGCATTCTGTACTTACAGAATACCTCTTCCAGTTGCCTTACATAAGGCACAGTGCTTGGCATCGCAAATGCCATCTTCTGGGCCCATTACGCTATGGGGCCCACCTAAGACACTAGTAGGGCCCACAGTTTCTACTAGTCTATTCTGTGTATTCTGTATTTACAGAATGCATTTCACACCTACCTATGCGTGGTAGGATACACATAATGCAAAATAGTGCATTTTGAACCTAAGTCACTATTCACTATGAATAATACGTAGGCGGGGCCCGCTTCCCACTATAGTCCTTTTTGATATATTCTATACGCACAAAATACTTCCTACCTACTGCCTCACTTGAGATAAAACGCTTGGCATGCTATTTGCTACTTTCCAGCCCCTTTTGTACTGTGGGGCCCATAAAGGTACTATTCATCATGAATAGTACCCAGATGGGCCCGTTGCCTTAATTTATCAATTTGAGTGTTCTTGACGCGTAGAACATGTTTCTGTTGATACCCACGCGAGAAACGAACTTCTGGCACGCCAAATGCCATTTTGGGCCGAAACTGGGTCGCAAACCCTAAATTGGGCCCATTAGCCAAAACTTGATGTTCGGGGCTGAATTTAAGAAAACTTATAACTGCAAAGTTTCTCAAAATGTCGATTACACTTCGGTTGACATATGGTGCACATCCGGTTTTACCCGTATTGGGTGGAGCGCATCGTGATGCACGTAGCGCATCGCGATGTGCGTAGCACATTGCACGATGCGCTACGCACATTGTATAGTAATCTCATAAAAAGATGTTTGGTTGGGAGCCTTCTTGGGACCGAATTTTGAAAATTTTTCTTCTACAAAGTTGTTCCTTATGTTGAATAACGCTTATAGGCTTCGGAGCACATCCCGGAAGCAACCATAGTGGGCCCCACGCGTCGGGACAAAAGTGATGTGCTGCATGCATCACATGATGTGCACAGCACATTAGCAATGTGTGGCGCACATCACATGATATGTGGCACACATCTCTTCAAATCTGGGCCAAAATTACAAAATTGCCACGCCCAAAAATTGCTCTATAAATATAGAGCTTGGGGTCTGTAAAATGGATCCAAAATTTGCTCTCTAAGAGCACCAAAAACTCTGCCAAAATTTCCACTCAATTAATTAGGCCCCTAATTAATTAAATCATTGGGATTTAGTGATAAAATTGGTTAGTTTAGACTCCCTAAACACGGAATCAAGCAAGATCAAGAAGAAAATCCGACCGGAATAAGGTAAATTTCCCATTTTCTTCAATTTTCTTCATTCTGTCACTATTCTGTAAGGGATGTGCTGCGGACATCACCTCATGTGTGCCACACACAAGCTATGTGTGGCATACATGGGGTAATGTGTTGTGCACATCACCCCAAAATTTTACAGAAAATGACATTTTTCTCCCGTTTTTCATCCGATCTAGCCATTTTAGGGTCATTCAAGGCCTTTTCATGCCTTGGGTGCCCTAGATTTGCCTTAAAACTTGCTGGATCTAAAATAATTTTAACTTTAAAATTTTTTTTCATGATTTGGATGCAAATCCACGAGCAAAAACTCAGTTTTGGGTTCGATCTACCTAGATCGGGGCCGGATCTAGGGTTTCTGCTGAAAAATTTTTAATTTTTCTCCGGTTTTCTTTGCCATGTGTGCCACATATTGCCCTTGTGCACCATACACAATCAATGTGTGGTGCATATTGGCTATGTGCGACACACATTGGCTTCGGTTTTCACAGAAAAACCCAGTTTTCGCCTGAACCGCTTCCGAACCATTTCGGTTTTAAATTTTCCAGTGACTCCAGTAGCTAGATCATGCACTTGGGGTTTTGGATCTGTCATAAATCATCCAGATCTACTTGGTTTTAGCCTTAAAATTAATTATTTCAATTAATTGCCTAATTAATTGTTTGGTTTGATGAACCGGAGGCCGATTCGTGCTCAAAATGAGGTACTGTCTTCATTAAAGTTGCTTGATTTTATCTGTAGTTTTTTTTGTACTGACAGATTTAATTTTTGTGCAGATTGCCCTCTGATGTGCACCACACACAGTCAATGTGTGGCGCACATCATGTGATGCGCGACACACATTCCTCGTGAATTTTCCAGAAAATTGTATTTTGGGCCGTATTTTGGCCATATTTTGACGTATCCAGTGGTATTTAAGTCTTACAATGACTTAAGTATTCTGGAAAAGTCATAAAATAATTTTTACATAATTAATTTTGGCCTAAAAATTAATTTTTACGATAAAATGCAATTTTTACTCGTATAAATGCGGTTTTTGATAGGATTGGTTTTTAATTGGTCTTATGGCTATCTCCACAAATTATGTGTGATAATAGTCTTCCCAATTAAATTTGCCATGATCAAATAAAAATAATTTAGCTTAAAATATTTTATTTAAATGAATTTTCATGATCCGGCTCTTGTTTATTATTTCAATTATTGCCTAATAATTGTGGGATTTTGACTCTTGGTTTGTACTTTTAAATGGTATTGGACTAGTCAATTAAATCCAAAATTCATTTGCTACTAATGAATTTATTTGTTTATTTTGCATATTAATTCATTCGCATTCTAGATCATGCAACTCGAGGGAGAAAAGGGGTATTGCTTAATACCCAGGAATTTATGTATCCGAGGAATATTTGTAATAGGGTAGAACTATTTTATTTGGTCTATAATAATTCCCCCTGCCCCGTGTGTACCCTTAATTTTCTCGATCCCCTTTCACCGGCCTTTATTATTTTTATTCGTGGATGATTTATATTTGCCTAAATATTTATGTCATCATGTCACATGCGATGTCACATGACACATGCACACACTACTATGCATGCCATGCATATACCGTATGCCATAACATACTGTATTTCGTATGCATATACATATAAATATGCAAATATGCCAATATGCCAATACACAATCCAATACGCGCAATCAATCAATATGCCCTATCATGCATACATATATGTCATGCCATGTCATATACTATGCCACGTCGTATGTCATTACGCATATCATACCGTATGCCATACATATACTATATTGAATACACATTCACATATGCACCACTATGCCATGTCATTCATCATCTCACATGCCATGCATATGGTATGTCATTCATTTCACATGCCATGCATATGGTATGTCATTCATCTCACATGCCACGCATACGGTATGTCATTCATCTCACATGCTATACATATAGTATATCACCTATTTCACATGCCATGCCTATGGTATGCCATACAATTATAACATGCCATGTTATAATACAACATTTCACACGTCATGCCACATGACACAAGCACATTCTACTACACATGTTATTCATATGCCATGTCACGCATCACTTCACATGCCACGCACTTGGTATGTCATACATCTAAACATGTCATACATATGCCATGTATTACACTATCACATACATCATGCATATGATATGCCATACGCACACCATACATATAGTATGCTACTTATTATACCATGTCATAGCATATGCCATGTCATACATCACTTCACATATCATGCATATGATATGTCATTCATCCCGCATATGTATTGCATACGCTATACGCCTAACGCTAAAATGGATCAAAAACATTAACGTATAAAATAATACACTATTTACCATAATATGTGCTTGCATATTAGGTTGCCATATCATGCATATGATATGTCATTCATACTCATATGACATGCATATGCCATGTTACTTTTACCGCTATATCACATGACATGCATATGTCGTGCCATCCAAATGCCATATAGCTTTATCTGTCATTCTACGTGCAATCTTGCAACGTCGATTCACATGACGCGCTGTGTGTTTACAATTACGCTCGCATGTTTGCCTACTTAGGACAATTAATCCCAACTAAAATAGTAAAATCGATTTTGGAAACTCATAGAATAGATCTCCACCACCCGAACCCAATCTCTGAAGGGTTTAACTAGCACTCATGCTATGGGTCGGTTGGACCAATCCGGAACCATCCAATGGTGACTCCTTGTGACTCTTTTGAGTCTGTATCATTCCCTAAGGGAACCCCTTAGGAAGACTGTGCTTTCACTCCAAGTGCGATCCTCGGTCCGTGACTTTCGCAAGCCTTGCTCTGGGCCCCGGCAGAAACTGGCGCTCACAGTGGCGACTCCGTTGGGGACATCATGGCGAAAAAGTGGTGGCATCTAAGAGTTTCCATATCAATTTTCCCATCATAGTTGGATTAATTGTATGAATCACAACACCAGTCCATGTCCACACACACCACCCTTGTCCTGCGTCAAACCGGTGGTTGTGAATGGGGGAGTACCTTGGACTCCATTCGACTCCTTGGGAAAGCACATTTGCCTTCACCACTCGCTACACTGTACTGATAACCATCGATGATTCCTGATGGATAGATGTGAGGTATAGTCCTATATCGATGATTCCATTTGGTTGGATAGGTTATGGACAACGTGCCGAGAGACCTTAGCCTGTTCTCAAAACCGGACTAAAGCCCCTGTAGTAAGCCTAGCAACATTCCAAACTAGGACCCTTATTGCATGCTATGTAGATCTTTTCCCTATCATATGAGTGGATTTGCATAGACCCGGCCTATTTTCCTCCCACATATTGCTCTGCTAAGAGTCGGAATCCTTTCATGATTCTGTATGGTTGCCCAACCTTACGCTTATTGGATAGGCGTACTCTTATCATAACAATATGATCATGCCCGTATTGCTCTGCTAAGAGTCGGAATCCTTTCATGATTCTGTATGGTTGCCCAACTGTGAGGAGTAGCACATCCCGGACGTGGGAGTACTGCACGCTGTTCGGCGTTAGATGCCATGGTGCTTGCTCCCGAGTGATTTAAACCATGGTTAACCTGCAGGACCTAAAGAGATCACGTCAAGAAATGCTATGGAGTCACCACTCAATACATTTTACCAGCTCGATTGAGTGATTAAAATGAACCGAGAAATTAAACCCGAGCCTTCCTGTGTTGGAACGCAGCCCGAATTTCTTCAGAGTTGGGTTCGGGATTTCGATTTTATTTGTATTCCGTATTATTATATTCACTTTATCTGATTTTAATGAAAAGTCAAATCACATGCAATTTAGGTTGTAGTTGAATTAAGTCCGGTTTCATGGTA
>CANYBF010740672.1:0-23067 GCA_948192965.1 Dalechampia spathulata
TAGTTTAGAAAGTAGCATTTTTACGAGTGGTGCGAGTCATACACGACTCGTGTATGCCTTACACGAGTCGTGTAAGGCTCGCTCTTTTCAGTTTTCTGTATTTTTCTTCCCCTACGAGCCATACACGAGTCGTGGATGCCATACACGACTCGTGTACCATTCGGCCTCCTTCTATTTTTACTGTTTTTAATCGATTCGAAAGCCACACGACTCGTGTAGCATTTACACGACTCGTGTGGTGCTTTTAAGTCATATTTTCCTTTCTTTTTCTAGCCCTAGGATCACAATAATTAAACGGTTAGGATGCATTTACTTGATGGAAATAGTTATTTAGGGTTTTATTCATTCAGAACGCGGGGGAGGATAGACACAGAGATTCATTCACTCACGATTATGAGAGTCTAGGTTAGGGTTTTAGGTTTAGGGGAAGACGGAGAGAATATGAGATTCAATTAGTTTGATTGCTAATCTTCTCTTCTATTTTCTGTTCTTATTCATAGTTTTAATCAAACATATTTGTATGGAAACTGAATAAGAAGCTACAAAAATAACGAATAAAAAGGTCATTGGTTTACTGCGATATTCCAAATTTGCAATAGTTAACATGAAGATTAAATCAAAGTAGAGAACACATTCAATGAAGTTTTTTTAACATTGAAACTAACTATTTCAAATATGATGGAAGAAGATTGTCTATCATGGGCAGTAATGTGATGGACTAAACACAAGATTAGTTGGTCCAACAAGCAAACTAAAAGAGATTCATGTAAACAAGGTTTCCAATTCGAATAAATTCCAAGGAAAGCAAATCAAGTTACCTTCCAACTGCCAACAAGTTGCCGAAAGTGAATAATACTGCAAATTTGATAGGCTTCAGAAGGACAATTAATGACTGCAACAGAAATATAAATTCGGCGATGCAATAAACTTTCCATATCTAAAAATTCAACTAAACCTTTTAATTCAAGAAAATAAACCAATATCCATTAACAAAATCAGCAATGTTGAATTCATACCAGAAGCATACAAGCTAGACCAGCAAATAAACATGCAGCAAATGCGTACATTCTCTGATCATAAACAAACAAAAACCCTAAAGCAGCATGAGCATTACTGATTAAACCCATCTAAATCATAAACAATCTCAATTGATGTATAAAGATGGAAAAAATTCAATAAAAAGTAGACCTGAGTAGTAGAAAGAGAACAGTAGCCATCTAATCCTTCATCATCCAATAATCTCTCTTCTGCCTCTTCTCCATCTTCTCCACCTGACACTAACTGCCTCAGATTCTGCATTATTATTATTATTATTCACTTCAAAATCTACCAGACCACACGAAGAAACTGTTAGCAGGGGAATTGATCAAATAAATTTGGTTTGATCCTTTCCCTGTTTTTATGCTCGAATCCCGAATGGGCCCTTACCGATCAATTTGAAGTCTTTGTTCGGGTTTTGGGGCTTTAAACGATGACGTTTTATTCGCTGTTTATATAAACTTATATTTAAGATAGTCTATAGAATCCCGCATTTTCTACTTTCTGTTTTCTTTTTTATATATTTTTAACTCGGAGAAACCCTAGCCCTGTCTGAACTTGCACTGAACCCGCTATTCCAAGTGGTCGTTGCAGAGGATCCGAGAGGCGGAGGCAGCAAAGATGTCGTCGACGCTCTTGGAGGTCACACGCGCGACACATGAGGAGGTGGAAAGGCTAGAGCGATTAATAGTGAAGGATCTCCAGAATGAACCGGCCACTAGTAAGGACCGCCTAATTCAAAGTCACCGTGTTCGTAATATGATTGACGATATCATCTCTAAAACTTACAAGCTTGTAATTTTCTCTCACTGCTTAATTAACAAAATGTTTTATTTCATTTTGATTCATTTCATTATGTTCTATAGTTACCATTTTCTTTTTTGTGTAGGTTGAGATTTATGAAGATAAGGATAATGCAAGGAAAGATGAAATTGCTGCGCTTGGCGGCCAAACAGCTACCGGAACAAATGTATTTAGTGCATTTTATGATAGATTGAAAGAGGCAAGTTAATTTTTCTTCTGTGATTTTGATTTTTCCTTATTGAATGTCGATGGAAATTGAATGATTTCTGTGCTTTGACGGTTATTTTATTGGAATCATGATGAATGTAGATACGCGAATATCATAGAAAGCATCCAGCTGCCCGTGCTGTTGTTGATACTAGCGAGGACCATGAGGCACTTCTTAAGGAAGAACCTGTCATTGATTTTACCGGCGAGGTTCGCTTTTTGACTTTAACTTACATTGGGTCGATATACAGAGTTAAAACTTGATTGGGTTTAATTTGTCAATTCATTTGAAAGCGGCAGTTATTTTTCTTTGAAGACGAGCATATTAAGTTGATGATATTGCATATTACATTGTACAATTCGGTGCTTTCATCCATTGAATTTACTTCAACAACTGCCTGTTTCAGGAAACTTTTGGGAAATATCTAGACATGCATGAGTTGTATAACCAGTACATCAATTCAAAATTCGGGGAACCGATTGAGTACACTGCTTACCTTGATGTTTTCTCCGAACCGCAAAATATTCCCCGGAAGCTGAGATTGAATAGGTAACTTGTTTTGTCCTGCCTGTCTGCTGTTCAAATAGAAACTTATGCCCGTATAAGTGGAACTTCTTGTTCATTAAAGTCTGGCACTCTGATTCTTGTATCTTATTTTATGCTTTCAGTGGCTGCAAGATTTGACAGTTCTTCAATTTCCTGCAGGCAATATAGGGAGTACATGGAGAATCTACTTCAGTATCTGATCTCTTTTTTCCTGAAGACAGAGCCCTTGCAAGATCTTGATAGGATATTCTCAAAGGTTTGTTGGAAGGATATTTCTCTGGTACCTTTTGGAAGCAGTTAACATGCATACATTTTTTTACTCATTTTGATGTCTTAACTAATTTCTGTGATTCACATTATTCGATCATGTGCTTTGGTTGATGGTGGCAAATACTGCGGCAGGTGGCAGATGAATTTGAAGAGGAATGGGAAAAGGGCAGAGTGCTAGGATGGGAGAAAGATGGTCATGAAAATGGGCAAGTTACTGCCCAGCATGCTGTGATTGATCTTGATTACTACAGCACAGTTGAAGAGCTGATGGAAGTGGGTCCTGAAAAACTGAAGGAGGTATGTGTAACTGTTGCATTCTGTTTTAGTTGTCAGCTAAGCTCTTCCCTATTTGCTGTCTTTTGGTTGAATGTCTTAAAATTCCAGACCTTTCTTTTGTCCAATTTCCGGTAATAACTTTGTTGATTCTGTGTTTGTCGTCGTTATCACAGAGCTTGGAGCTCTCCAATGGAAAGCAGAAGTAAATAAAAGCTTTGATAGTATTCCGTCGTTGATTATACTGTTGGCTTAATATTTGATAGTTGAAAATATATATATATATATAGATACATATAGCCAGTTCATTTTAAACTGATCCAATTGAAATTGGCCATTGCACTTTATATTCTAAAGTGAGAAGATTCTGAAATGTTTAGGTAGCGTTATCTGTCGTGTTACCAGTTTATTGATTGTTCTAAATTTGTTTCTGGCAGGCTTTGGCTGCATTAGGACTAAAGACCGGAGGTACAGTTCAGCAGCGTGCAGAAAGGCTTTTCCTCACAAAGGTTGCTCTAGTTTTTTTTTTTTTTTTAACTTATCTTGCATACCATGTTCGGTCTTATGTTATTACCACATGATATCCTTCTTCCTGCAGAACCCTTCTTTGACTGCACAATTCAGTTTTTGCATGAATTTACTTGCAGCAACTTAATGTCGTTTTACTTTGTTTTTCTTTTTGTACAGCACACGCCTCTTGAAAAATTAGACAGGAAACACTTTGCTAAAGGTTCTCGAGGGACACAACAGAATGGAACTGCAGCTATATCTAGAGAAGATGACAATTCCAAAGAAATTGCCTTGATGGAGGCCAAACTAAGAAAGCTGTGCGATTTACTGGACGAGGTAAGCTAGTATTGCATGACCATCCTTTTTCTTAGCATGTTGTGGTCTAAAGTCTTGCACCGGCCAACTGTCTTTCTCAGCATGTATTCTCTCTCTCTCTCTATATATATATATATATTATATAATGATGTTTTTGGATGACCTTTTTGCAGACAATTGTAAGAACAAAAGAAAATGTCGTGAAGAAGCAGGCTTTGACGTACGATGAAATGGAGGCAGAACGTGAGGAGGTAAGTCCGTACTATTTTGCACAAATTTTTCAAGTAGTTTAATCAGAAGCTTCATATGCAATTTACGCCTCCTATATGCGGCGGTGTGATGGATATTCTGGATTAAGCCCTACATTTTTAATGTTTGAGAGCAGTTATGTCACGTAAAGCAACGACTTCAGAACATTAGGATGATATAGGCGTGAATCAAAGGTTTTATTGATTATTGCTTGTTCATACAATGTTATCTGGTACCACTTTCGCTTGCCATTGCAATTTGTGGGTTGTTGTCTTGAGCTGTGCCTAGGTTGTTCTTATTTGAATGAATCCTAGGACAACTTCCCGGCTTGTCAAAGACCTTGAGTCACACTGTTTAAATTGTTTTGACTAGGACTACGTAGGAAAGTTTGACCAGGACTATATTTTAACCAAGAAAAAGCTATGTGGTACAGTTGAAGTGTTTTGATGTCCTTGCTGATTGACAGTATAAGCTACCTATAGCACCTAGCAAGCATATGAAGCATGATCCTGTCTGTAAACATCTGGTGATGCTTACAAGCTGAATTCTGGTCATAATGTTTAGGAAGCTGAATTCTCTTCTCTCGCTTGTCACTATAACTGTCTGTCTGATTATTTGGAGCAGGAAGAGACACAAGCTGACACTGAAAGTGATGATGAAGAGCAGCAGATCTACAACCCTCTCAAGTTACCAATGGGTTGGGACGGAAAGCCTATACCATACTGGCTGTATAAACTTCATGGTCTTGGTCAGGTAGTCTGTCCGACGAGTTAAGTTTTTTTCTAGACTTGTGTAGGTTTGGTTCTTCCATTCCAATGACCAAAGAATTTATTTTTCTGCTCTTCAGGAATTCAAGTGCGAGATTTGTGGGAATTGCAGTTACTGGGGGCGTAGGGCTTTCGAGAGGCATTTCAAGGAGTGGAGACATCAACATGGCATGCGTTGTCTTGGCATCCCCAATACTAAGAACTTCAATGAGATCACATCAATCGAGGTATGCTTCACATAAACCAATCGTTTTAGTTTGAATGGTAACTCATATCTCCTAGTGCCAGCAATGATTCGTAGCACCATTCTGGTAGAGTTGAATGCATGCTCTGCTATTACACCGATGGGTTGTAGAAAACATAAAATCACATCTCAAAGAGTGATTACAGCACACAAATAGCTGGAACACATCATCATGAGTCTAGATGTTATTGCAGGAAGCAAAAGAGTTATGGAAGAGGATACAAGAGCGGCAAGGACTAAACAAGTGGCGACCAGATCTCGAGGAAGAGTATGAAGATAGGGAAGGGAATATCTATAACAAAAAGACATACACTGATTTACAGCGCCAGGGATTGATCTGAATGTTACTTTCTTTGAGCTGTGCAGTAGTGGAATATTTTCACAATCAACTAGGCTTTGCCATGCTTTTGCTAACTGTGTTTCCTATTTTGAAGATTTGAAGCAATGTAAAATGGTATGTCTGAGAGTCTGGGAAGTTGTTTTACCTCTCTTCTTCATTGTATCGGCTGATATGAAATTGTTTTTTTAAGTTAAGAAGGAACAGATTACTCCGTTGCTTCTTTATTTTTAAGATGCAAATTCTAATCAAATCAAATTCCACTGATTTCAATTTCAAGACAAACAAAGCGCAAGCATTGCATGTGATCTTTTGAGTAAACCCCTATGGGGCTAAAAGATCAGACAGCATGCATTTGAACATGACAGGTGCAAGCGATCACCATCTCCAGAGGACAGATGTCAATATGGCATCAATCAGGAAAACAGCATGTGAACTTGAAACCATATAACGAGGAACACAATGCAGAGGAACGCAGGTAAAGTTCCATAGGGACCCAATGACTTGGGTACACCCATAGAGGATAATCCTTTTTTTTATTTCCTCGGAGAAAAAAACACACAGAAGGAAAGGGGGGTGTGGGGGGGAATGAAGAGAATAACTCAAAAAAAACAAGAAAGAAAGATGGATATAGAAATTGTCTCAATGTGTACTTTCAGGAGAATGATGTATTCGACTTAAAATTACCGACTCCGACTCGGGCATTAAATCCCCAGCTATCTTTGGGGAACTCTCTTTAACTAATAAAGGACCACCACCACCCATTCCATCATCCAATCCCTTCCCTTCTTCATCACAATTAAAAGAATTACTATCTTCCATCTTTCCCATATCATCCACGTTTTTGCTGTCAATTGGTGAAAGATTGTCAGCATCGGACGCGTCTTCAATAGTCAAAACAGGATCCTCCCGTTGAGCTCCGGAATCAACCGGCTTAGGACAGACCGCATCCGTCTTATTCATGTTGAAAATAACCAAGGGATTATCTGGCAGAGCTTGAGCTGACGATTCCAACTTCAGATCGGTGATATGAGCATCGACATCTTCCACTTGGATGGGAGTAACAACTGAATTCTCCTGCTCATCAGCAATTGAGACAGTTTCATGAGAAAACTCCTGCCTATCGGCATTTGGTACTGTTTCTACTTTCTTCACGTCCAGCTCCATCTGCACATGAGATGTTTCTGCACCCTCAAGAAAAGTTTGCTCCTCCGCGACATCAACTGGAGCTTGCTCCACTATTTTGTACGCTGCAATGTTATCTACCATTCCACCATCAACAATTGGACGCCCACCAAAGCTCGCTCGCTCTCTCTTATAAATATCCATAGCTCTCTGCAGGTATGCACAAGATCATCCAATTTCAGAAACATGAAAAAGTTCGCTAAAAAATGAAAAAGGTATATTATTTTGGGATTTGGGGAATACACGGCTGAAAGATTGTTAAAAAGGTTGCACTCAAGTGAAATCAAAGGTAAAAATCAGATAGAGAATTTAGAAGAATTTGGTTGGAATAAATTTCCTATTTTTTGTATTCCTTTTACTTTCGAAGTGTCCCAACACGAGAATCATTTGTGCTACTACCGAAAATAATATAATTTGGTGATACCTGAAAAACAGAATCACTTGTCATTGGAAAAAGCGAGGAATTCAACAAGGTCCCGGAACTCTTTGGCACTGCTCTAGCACCATCCTGTCACATTTAGGAACAGTTCAAATAATTATGGTAATGAAGCTTATATGCAACTTACACAGCGGCATAAGCAAAGCTAAATAGACAAAATTCGCAGTATACAATTCTCTACCTTCAAATTTATCAATACAGCGGTGTCTTCATCAAGTGTAGCACTCTGTTCTACATTGAGCAAGCTCGTAAACTGCTTATACAACTCTGGATCCGCAAGGTCAATTGAAATGTCCAGCTTGGAAAGATAAGCACGGTAAACATAAGTACCATTGCCACTGGTTGATAGTTTAGGAGGATCAGGAGTCTTCTCCCGGATAGTTTTAGGAGGTGACTTGGAGAACTCTTCCATTGAGGAATTAACAGCTACTTTTGTATCAACAGCTTTTGCCTGAACTGCAAGATGATTACTTTCATTTTGTGACCTTTGACTTCCCTGTCCAGCCAAAATGTCATCCATGGTGGCCTGAGCAGAAACATCCTCTTTCAAAGCTGCTGAAGATAAATCGAAATTTTGATCACCATTTTGCCTTTTCCATATGTCAGCAGTGTTTTCCCATCCCCGATCATTGATCGAATGCCTATTTTGTTCCCATTCCGGACCCCCATATATGTGTGCTTCATCCCTATATACACCATTATTTCCATCCCATCCATGCATGTGAGAAGATCTTGAACCTTCCATCATATTCTGCCATCCAAGAGGACGCAGATGAGTGGAAAACCTGTCAGCTTCAGCAATATGATAGGGAATCCCAGAGTGGTTCATTTCCATTGAAGGTCTGACTCCAAACATAGGAGGAGATGGGAACTGTGGCATCATAGCTTGAAAACCTCCATGAGGTGGCCCATGTTGGAATGGCATGTAGCCATTGGGCATGGGTGAAGACCAGTTTGGAGCACCTCTCCAACCATTTCCTTGTCCTCTACCCAAATTGGGATCACCACTCCTCTTATAGCGGTTACCAGTGTTAACTCTCGCATCTTCCAGAGAACCCAAAAAAGATGGGCTGCCAACTCCACCCCTGAAAGCAGATGATGGAGGAATCAAAGTAGAATTGTTCTGACCATTTCTATAGTAAAAAGATGAGTCAACTGAAGTTGACTCATCTGGTAGAGACTTATCCACTGGTAAATCACGATTTGGTCTGTCATCAGCAGAAGACAAATCTCTTGCACCCATAGAAGGAGTGCTCCTCCTCCCTGACTCTTCAATATCAAGACTACGCCTAACACCAGTTCTATTCATGTATCTGTTACGCTCCAGACTTGACGAAGGAGATCTCTCCGTAAGGCCCATGGGTGATGCTTTAGAACTTGATGACCTTTCTAATGAAAGGTCCCCCGCATAGCCATCATCCATTTTAGCTGGTTTCTCAGATGATCTGTATTTGGAAGTTCTATCTAATGATCCTGACAAATTAGCAGGCTCTCTTGAAGAAATTGATTTGGACCTCTGTTCGACCATAGTGTCTTTGGACTTCAGCTCTTCTTGTTTGTATTGCCTACAACGCAAAAGAGTAAATAAACATCATCCGTAACATTGGCAAGAAATTAGCAGTATCCATGTGCCATGAAAATTACAGTTTTCAATCATAGTAATAAGCAGTACAAGTAAAAATAGCAAAATCCATGCTCACGCATTGAAATTTCAGAACATGAAGAAAATGATTAATATCCTGTATTAATTAATTAAATACATCAGAAACAAAAGAAAATGATTAAATCATTGGAGAAACAAACAGTTGGGACTTAAAAAGTAGTAAGACCATCAACAAGAAATTATCTAGCCCCATTGAACATATCATAAAATCCTTCAAATACTAACACCCTAGAATACCTGTATTCATCTGGAGCCCCATGTGAACTGGTGCTAGGTGAGGTTCTCCTTTTATTGTTATCTGGATGAGCTTGGCGTGATTGAGACCTTCCTCTGTCTGTATCAGACTCAACTCTATTGCTGCTCAAGGATTTCTTTTCCAGGTCAAGATAAGATGTTCTGCCACCTCTAGTCTTAGCATCATTGTAATCATCATGATATTCAGGAGATCTCTTCCTTCCCCTGCTATCTTTGTATCTAGCACCTCGGTCATCCACATTTGCACCATCATAATCAAGATTTTTCTCACGGACACGGTCTCGCTCTCTATCTTGATCATGATATCTTTCTCTATTTCGGTCACGATCCCGATCTCTACCTCGATCTGAGTCCAAGTCAGGCTCACGATCACGTTCATTGTCACGATCCCTATCTCGATCATGCTCTTTGTCTCTACAATGGTCCCTTTCACGGTCATAATCTCGGTCATGCTGATAACTTTCACGATGGTGATCCCTTTCAAGATCCAAATCACGATCACCATCACACACTCGCTCATGGTAACAATCACCATCCTGAGGCTTATTTTTCTTTGGTTTAACCTCTGCAGTACTTTTTTCATCCCTCGAGTGCTTATCATCAGACCTGCTGTTCAGGTGATCTTTTGTTGCACGCTCATCCCTATGCTTTTCATCTTGATGCCTGCTTTCCTTGTCCACATCTTCAGGCCACTTATCTCTATATCTCTCATCCCTATGTTTCTCATCTTTTGACCTTCCATCCTTGGTAACATCCTCCCTTGAAGAAATTCGCCTGTCACTGTCTCCAATATCATCCCGATACTTATCTCCATCACTAGATCCATCTCGTTTTCTCCTAATTCGTCTATCAGGTTCAGGGCTTTGCAACAGTTCACGTGCATCTGATTCTGCATGAAGACAAATCAGACTTCAAACAATACTTAAGCAGGAATAGCTGATATCCAAAAAATGCAGATGATCCGATAACACCAATAGAAAGGCCTTCATACCATAATCAAAAATAAAAGTGCGGAACAATAATAAATTCAATGGAAACAGATAGACTAATAAATCATAGAAAAACAAAAAAAGAGGCATGCACCATGACAACCCAGAAACATTGTTCACTAATGCAAAAAAAAAAAAAAAAAAAATTTATTGAAGTATTCAAATAAAACTTGGACAGATCTTGCCAGCTTAAGCTAAATCAGTTGGTTTGAATTAGTTCTACATCCATGTAATAGCAAGGGCTCCAAGGATAAACAAGAAGGAACATTTAAGCATATCAACCTTATCATCAGTCAACAATGACTACCATTGTACACTAATATTCAAATAAACATTTAATGACAATATTACATTACAAACCCTACAAGTACAAGTACCTTTTTATGACAACTAACCAGATAACCCTTTCATATCATCATACCAATAACAGTCTTTAAGCCACTTTAGTAGAGAACTATACAAAGAAAAATGAAAATACATATTGCACATGCTAAAGCTCAAAGAAGTTAAGATGTTTTGGAACAAGATGGAGAAGATACAAGGTCATCTTTTTTTTATTCCAAAAGTATACAACCATTCAACATATGAATATCATGCATTTGATAGCACTTATTATTAAGAAATAAATAAATCCAATGAACCTTTAAATAAACTAACAAGCTGCAACATGCTCAGTAATGAATCCTCTGGCACATATGAAACATACATTGTAGCAGATAAAACCACCTAATACTTAGAAGAGAAAGGCAAAAAAGGAAATTATATACAACAGAGGTCCAGAGGAACATTAGAAATACGGATCAGCAGGGAAAGATTCTACAATGGGAAGGTTACTGTACTCTATATAAGCAATGAAATAAACGGTGTCTGCATGTAGAACAGGAGCTGCCATGTTACAAACACCAACAATGGACAAACCACAGCGGAAATTAGAAAGAAAAACTGTCCTGATAAGGCACACTCATTAGTTTTCTTAGACTCCATAAAGAACTGCAATTACTGTGATTTCATTTCATACCATATGATACTGCTTGAACATCAACAAATTAGTCAAGTAGCAAATCTCAAAAATAAACTAAATCAATAGAAATGTAACTGGATTACGTCAGCACCAATGAGAGAGACTGCGCCTCCACCACATTGAGAGAATGTGAAAGTGATATTTTCTTGCACAAGTCAATAATTAACATCAACAAGGTGTGTATCTGTTATCCTTAAGATATAGATTAGGAGATGATAATGCAAATAAAAATCATGGACAATATTCTCCTTTTTCCTGACAAGCGGATGTTCAAGATTTCAAATTACTCCTCGCTTGAACATAGCATATAAAAAACATCTATCATTAAATATTGCCCTTAGTTCCAAAATACAACTGCAGGTCTTTGTTTGTCAGTCAATAGCTACAAATCTAGAGATTCAGACCACAGCAATTAAATATGTTTAAAGAAAATTTCTGGCACAGGATAGCTTTCAACTTCCCATGCCGCAAAATAACC
Organism: Dalechampia spathulata; assembly: GCA_948192965.1. Taxonomy (NCBI): domain Eukaryota; kingdom Viridiplantae; phylum Streptophyta; class Magnoliopsida; order Malpighiales; family Euphorbiaceae; genus Dalechampia; species Dalechampia spathulata. Next base: position 11,592 of record CANYBF010740672.1, read on the forward strand.
ATACCCTGCAATCTACATTTTCACAGACATATAACAGGAAAATTTTGGCAGAATAATTATCATAAATTGACCAAACTAACAAATCAGTAGTTAGTTACCTTACCAGTTTTATCATAAACTTGCTTCATTACACGCAGATCATCACCATCATTCAATTTATCACTCTTCCCTTCCTTACCTCTCCTATCTCTATCTCTATCTCTATCTCTATCCCGCTCCTTCTCCCTGTCCCTGTCCTTCTCAGTCCCACCTTCCCTGCCTTCCTTTCGACTGCTCGATTCTCTATGTTTCCCTTCACTCTTTCCGCTACTCTTTTTCACTACTTCCTCAATCTCAACCACGACGCCTGCAGCACTCTCATCTCTCCTCTTACTCTTCGATTCACTAGAAGATTTCTCTTTCAATTTCTTCGTCCCTTCACTTCTATCGTTATTGTTACCATCATCTCCTCCGCCATTCCATCTATCATCTTCAACTCTCTCTTTTCGCCGTTTTGACGATGAAGAATATTCCTCCAAGTAGTCTCCATTTCCGGAATCTTTATTATAGTCTTTATTAGACTCGTTTTTTCGCTTCTCGGCAGAAGCAGTTTCTTTGAAAGCCTTGGTACTTTCTTCTCTGCTGCTTTTTCTATCCTTCGAACTCGTCTCCTTTTCAGAATCAGAATACTCCCTTGCATCTCTTGAACTATGTTTACTGGATTTATGACGTGAACTTCTAGGCATCACTTAAATCCGAGTTTGGAAATGCTTAAATTGAAATCGAAACCCTAAAACTAAAAGCTAAGTAAAATACTAATCAAAACCCTAATTGGTATCCCCGAGTCACCGAGTCTGAATCGACACTTAAATAAACCTTAAATAGAAACCCTAAACGGCCGAACCTACCAACCGGGCGGAGAGAAGAGATCGAATCCGGCGAGTAGAGGGGGATGGAGATAGGTATAAGGATTGGGGTCGAATAATTAAGAAAAATTACGAAAAGGCCAAAAAGGCATAGAGGAAGGCGATGGGTCCGTCGGGGATAAATGTGGAAGAGAAATTCAAAAAGCGATAGTGGAAGCGGAGATGGAAATTTTCCTTTTCTTTGGTTTTTTTTTTTTTATTTTCTTGGTTTATCGGTGGTAATGAGACTCGGAGAAGACTTGGATATAATTTATGTCGGTGAGACGATATTGCCCCCACAAGTTCATCCTTATTTCGATCATGTACATTGTTAGGGTTGCCCTCTAAATCGTATATATTTTGCAAATCCATTTCATGTTATTAGAGGAAAAATATATATATATGTTGCTCTATCCTGTGGAGGAGTGCCACGTGTGAGATACGAAGACTTTGCCTTGAAGGTTATTTAGTGTTTCCACGTCTACGAAAGCGCAGGTAGACTCGCCGGTCCGATTACAGCACTGAATTCATGTGCAGAGTCTGGGAATGATCTTGATCCTTCATAATAATTTGATGATAAATACGAGATGCTAATAAATAAATAAATAAGGTATTTCGTTCTCTTGTTCCTGGATTCTTGCTAAAATGCTTGAAATTTTGCATATAGCGCATATCCTTCGAGATTCGGAATACGAGAATTCTTTCAATCGTATTTGTTTAGGGTTGGGGAAGGTGAATATGGAATTGCAATGGTTCATGATTTACAGATTTTCTTTTTAAAAAATATTGCTAATTTATAGTTTTTTTAATTATTTTTTTGGAGTGTTTGATTAAATTATTGTTTATGATCAGTAGAACAATGTTAGATATTTGATAAATTGTTATCAGTAATTATTTTGATGCTTTGGATGAGGAAGTATCAGCCTGACGTAATTAGGAGGGTACGTTCTTATTGTCGTTTACTCACCTTGCAGCAAGGAGCGGCCAACTTCAGCAGTTTCTTCCATTGGCAATCCTTCAGGATTCACTGTATCCCATGAAATTAACCCTTCGCACCTAATGCACTCGTTATTGTGAGCGAGGCTTTTGTCGGAAAGCAACCGAGTAGTAGTCTGTAGGATCAAAACTGTGTCCCAGGTTTGATGATGGAATATTTTAGTTCACCATGCGTAGAGTGTGCAAATCAACGGGTAGAGGATTACGCTTGCTTAAGCAAGTGGGTCGCCAATGATGATCCAGTCTGACTTAAAATAGAGGAGATTTCGGCTGCCGAGCTGCGGATAGTATTTGGGCTGGGCTCTTCTTACCTGCTGTCTGGTTGATTTTGTTGTTTGTTCATGCATAGGGCATCAAAACCTTTACGTTGTTCCCGTCAATTTCATGGGGTGGTTTATTTTGGGTTATCTATTTGTTTATAATGAAAGGCTGGAGTCCCCTGCTTCCTTTCTTCAATCCTTTTTGCCTAAAAGCAAAAAACGTCACAGGTGCCGTTTTCTTTTCTTTCATGGATCCGAAATTTAGGCAGGAAAAGAAAACACTGGAAACTGGTGAAATAAACGGAAAACATATGAAGATTCTGGTGATCAAATCAAGTCCTCAACAACCTGGGAATGCATTAAATGACGCAGAGTTTGTTAGAATTTATGCTATAGATTGAAGTGTCGTATATGAAGGGAAGAAACAGAGAGTTGATTGACAATTCTGAAGTCTTGATAATTTGACATGGATGGATTTTCTGAGACATGGCATTGCCCGGACCAAAATTTGATAATCGGGTGGTTTTGGCGAGTCATACTGGAGGGCTTAGAAGCTTGTCGGGGGGGAGCTGACAACTTGCCAATCACGACATAACATTCTTTTGGTTTGATGCACTTGCCTGATTTTGGCCATACGGAACATTTGGCAGATTGACAGGTTGCTTGCTGGGGGTCATATTATTTAATAGGACAAAGGTTTATTTTAGCCCTTAATGTTATATTTACAGAGCATTTAAGCCCTTTATCTTTTTAGTAATTTATTTAACTATGAATATCATATAACTTTTTCATATAAAGCACCAAATAGTTCATTTATTATTTCTTTATTTCAGTTGGGGGTTTTGTTTTTGATTTTCTCAGGAATTTTGTTTTCAGACTGAATACTCCATCGTTTACAATTAAAAAAAAAAAAAAAGAGGCTTAATAGAGTTGACAGTCTGTTATCTAAGAGGGTACAATTAACCCTTATTCTAAGATATTCGCAGTCAAATGAATAGGAGCTTAAGTGCTTCCGAATATAATGTTAAGGGTCAAAATGAATCTTTACCCTATTTAATAGGAAGAGTCAAGGTCACAGAAGAGTCCCGCTGGGAATGAAGTTCAGAATGAATTGCCGTGGGATTCAGTTGTAGAAAGGTAGGAGTGATGAGAAATTGCAGAGAGGAATCACTACAAGAACTACAAACCAAAAACCATTATTTGATAACACACACATATTCACAAGTACAGCCTTTCTACTTTCTGCTACCTCTTCTTATTCATCACAATCCTATGTACAATTTCTACCTTGGCTAGCTTGCTCTACTTGGAAAGTTATTATTATTATTGCCATGGGAAATAAGAGACCAAATACTACGCCAGAGATGGGGAGGATTCTGATTCATTTAACACTAGTTTATTAGCTTCCATCAAACATACTCTCCAGGCTTATGCTTCCACTGATTTCTTTCACCACTGCATCCAACTTGAACCTGTTTCCTTCCATTCCTTTTAAGTTATTCCCTCCTGGACACATCCGTCTCCTCAGTCTTCGCAAACCTTCCTCGGATCCTCGGTTGACTGTCTGCAAGAGCCTTCCTGCAAGCATACTGCAACACAGAGATTCATCAACTTAGATCCTATTTTCCTGACATTTTCGATTTGTAATTCAAGTTGAAACTGGAAATGGAACTTGAATCTGCAGAAAGATTCGGTTACCTTGATTTTTCTGCCAAAATTCCTTTTCGTCTTCTTATTCCTGTACCTGGAAAGCTTTTCCATACGATCTTCAGAAGCGCAGCTGTTGATGATTAATGGCCGATCAAGTGGAGATTGGATGAGGTTCACGTTTCCATTTCCAAGAGTCTGTCATAAAAATCCATCATAAGTGACTCGGTTGTCATGGTGTGAAAATGGCTAGAAGGTTCTAAACAATTCTGAGTCCGCAGACTTCCATCACTAAGAGCCAATTCATGCTCTGTGTTCAGTTCCATGGAAGTGTTCACTAGAATCTGGTTGTCTACGCCAGACATATGGTAAACAGAAAACAAGCAATATGTATTTTTAATACTCTCCCAAATCTTAAGTTTCAACTAGTAGAAGAAAAATCCATTGCCTTCGTAGCAAAACAAGAGGAACTAGGAAGGAATTATCTTTTTAAACAAAAAGGTCTGTTTTATGTCGAAACAACTTAGAAAAATTTTCAGCAGTAGCTTCACCCTGCTGCTGAGGTTTTCCGTTTATCAAGTTCTAGAGAGATAATTTAACAACAGACCAATCATTGATAATCCTTGTAGCTTTCTATGCACTTCATAACCCACTAAGGAGGCTCTAAACAAATGTTAAAACCAATGAATGTACAAGAAAGACGAACTCCAAAGATGCAGGGAAAATGATACCAGAATGGTAGTAGAGTAGGAGTGATAGAAAGTGATTGATCTCACCTTTATATCTCCCTCACTATATGCTCTTCTCATGCCATAAGCAGCTCCGAGCTCCATTCCAGAAAAATCCAGAAAATTTGGCTTCACTGCAGGACCATTGATCCACTCCATAGAGCTCAAGCATTCTGAGCTCCCACTTCTTGGTAATTGAGCATCAGAGAGGAATTTACTTCCTTGAATCTGGTTTTCGTCAGTCGTTACTGCAGGAATCTTGATGTCCAGAATCTCTGAGAACGGCATCTCTACGTTGGCATTTTCCATGAGGTCCTTCTTGCAGTCAAAGAAAACCTCACTCAAAAATTGCTCGGTTTGGATTGATTCAACGTCTGCCACATCCAATCCTTGAGAAGGGATGACTTCTTCCCCACATGAGATCATAGAAATGGCTACTGTCATGGGATCAAGACCAATAACAGGATCTTCAATGATAGGGTTTGGAGCTTTGAACAGATCCCCTTCTCCTCCAAGGTCATAGTCTGATATAGTCGAGGTCGGAATCGAGTTGCTCTACATTAAACAATGAAGAAACCAACAAAATACACCAACGAAAGAAAGTCAAATGATGAGAATACTGACTAGAAAACTTCCACAAGTAACGGGATGCAGCATGACAGATGAAGAAGAAGCTGTAAACATATTTCTGATCAAACAGAGAAACTTACAAATCAAACTGTTCCACATAAATACAAAAGTTAAACTTTTCCAATGGCCACAAATGCATCTAATCATAGTGTGCCATTACAGGTTACCAACTGAATTTCAATGGATTACTTCAATATACCACAATTCAACTGTATTCTTGGTTGGCATATGACATTTTATAAATCCAATTCATGATCAAGGGAATCAAAGGTGATGGGACAGAACAATCTTTTTCTCCATGATGCAATGCCTTTGAAATTGGCCAGACAAAGATCAAGAAAGGGTAACAAGGATGGTCCTATCTAAACAAAAAAATCACCCACTAGCAACTCTTTTAAGGGGTAAACCGCAAGTAGTTATTCTTTAGTTATTTATATTTCTATTAAAGCAAAAAAGAGAAGGTAGAAAAACCCATGAAAACACGAAGTGGAGAATACTTTTTCTAGTAAGCTTTCTCCACTTTTTCCCTCTTTATGCACCCCAAAAAGAAATAAATAAGTACTTTTGCTCAATTGATCAACTTGCGATGGAGTGCAAAAGGAAAAAGACATTAAAGAAAACCCACATACTGATTCACATCAAGCAATTGGAGGAAACAGAGAAAAGCTGAAAGAAGACGGAACTTGAGAGGATGCTATCATTTTCCAATAAGAATGCATATTTTTCTCTATATTTTCCAGATCCAACAATATCAAGAAGGTCTATAGTTTCCGTTTTAGAGCTAATTCGGATGCTCAGAAAATGATTGAGAAAAAAGATAACTAATGGAACCAGATCTTCTCATCATTCTTTTCTAATAGATCAAACAAAGATGCAGAGAATAGCAAGCACAGTTGAGGAGTTGAATTCTATTAAAGAAACAAAAATTGAAGATACAGACCATCTAAACTTTGATTTCCAAGATAGCATGTAACGAAAGAAACGAAAAAAGAAAATAGTTTTGGATTAGATTCTTGCTGGAAAGGTGGACACTTTCTGTTATTCTACCTCATTTGCTCAACAAGATCAAAATTGAAGGTCATGGAATCACAAATCAAAATCCACCCCAACTCTTAACTAGCTAAACCCAGTTCAAAACCGATCAAAGAAATGCAAATCAACAAAAAAAGACTAAAAATAAAAAAGGATTCAAGTAGAAAGTACTAAGAAGAGGCATGCAAGAAAAAAAAAAAAGAGAAACAGAGCAGAGGAAAGGAGTGACATACCATTGAAACATTAGTCTTCTGGTAGTTGCAGAACTCTTCAAGAAGCTGAATATCATAAGAGAAATTCTGCATATAAGGAAACAAAAGTCCCGTATCCGCATACATTTCTTGCAAGAAAACAATCACTCTGGTTTCTATAAAGAAAAAGAAAAACTCAACGAAAGATCCGTTCTTTTTCTATGGAGGAACAAAGAAAGCAAGAAAAAATTGAGCACTCAAAGCAACAGAGGAAAAGCAACAGCAGTACAGGACGAGGGAGCAGAGAGAGTGCACATGAGTGCTGTGGTAGTACTGCGAATGTGTGTTGAAATTGATCTGAAATGAGTACTTGCAAGGAAAGTCGATTTATTTATTTATATATATATATAAACAATGAGTGTAATTGTGTGATGATGTTAGGTCACATAATAAGGACAAAGTGTAAAAAGGACATAATGATCCTATTCTTTTATTCACTTTTGTTTCATTTTCATTCTCAATACAACCCCCCCTCTCACCCTCCTCAATTATATTCATAGGAGCTTCTAATTTTACAACTGGTTTAATTTTTAAAAATTCGATAATACCCAGTTGTAAAATAGTTACAAGATGTTTAAAGAAGTCAAGATGGTATAAGATTTTTCATGGAAATCAAAGAAAGGAGTATGAGAAGGAAGGAAGGAAGGAGCCGAAAGCAGTGCGTGGCGTGGGCAGAGAGAGATGGGCTCTCTAACCAGCATGAGGGGAGTGTCAGTGAGGGTCCCTTGCGTCTAGGCGTTATGGCTCCAGTACCTGATCTGATCTCTAACCATGCAACTTCTTTCTATTAATCAACGATAATTATATCAAATATCACACAATGGAGCTTTCCTGAATGATTATGAATCGGCACCACTTCAAATCAGAATGATTTAAATTCAGACCATACCTTATATTTTCTTAATATAAAAATTCATAATTAATAATATCTAGTAGTAATCATTGAGATTATTTGATATAAAAAAATAATATAATAAATTTTATTAAAATTTCTAGAAAATACAAAAAATAAGAAGATATCATAATTTAATGAATAATACAGTTAATTTATCTTTTAAATTTAAATAATATTTATATCATCAAATAAATCATAAGAATAATATTCAATGTGTATTAATTATTTATTTCTAAATAATAATAATAATTAATGGATATTTTTGGTGGTAAAATGAAGGAAATTGATCTGGTGTAGGCATATCTACCATGTAGGCGAAAACCTCGTACCGAGTTTTTAATAATAATAAAAGAAAAAAAACCTTTTTTCTACCGATAACTTAAACGACAATGGAAAATGAACAATGATTCTTAAAAAGCTTTAACAGGCGATAAAGTTATTTATATTATCTTGAATGTAATAAAGTCTGGTAATTATTTATTTAATTTTAAAATCAAGTTTAAATAAAAGTAAAAGTAAAAGTAAAATAAATAAATAAAAGTAAAATGAGAAGGAGGAAAGCACAACGGAGACCTAAGATATGGAATCTGTCAAGTCAACTGCTGGTTGGATCCCTTTGCCCAAACAGGCAAACACATGCTTCAAACTCTGGTCAATTTTAGTTCCTACTACAAATTTCACAACATTGCCGCTGCTCTATTTTTTTCTTTTTTCTCTCTCAATTTTCAAACTATATTATTATTTTTTAGATAAATAATAATTTAACTAATATTCATTCGGTTAAAAATAATTGTATTATTTTTTATTAATCAAAATTTTTTTAAAAAATATAAATTGATATATTATTTTTTCATAAAATAATACTCAATATGAAATAAAAAAATTATTGTAAGGCAATAATTAATACGAAACAAAAAATAATAATAGCAGCGTGTCAGTGGGAATGGCCAAAAACCACAAAAAAAAAAAAGAGTAAAAGTGTTGTGTTTTTGTTAAAGAAAAATCGAGCTTTAGGCCCATAATCACTGGATAATTAAGATTAACGGATAAATTGGTAATTTCACTTGATAATCCAAAGTTTAATGCCCACCAAGCATGACATCCCATTAGTTTAACCTCTAATAATTATAAAATTTGAATATTTGAATTAATCATTAATGAATATATGGGCATTTCGTTGGAGATATAATTATAACTTGGAATATGTACCAAAACAAGCCAGCAATAATTAAAAATAAAATAATAAAATAATAAAATAATAAAAAAAGAGGAGGAAGTAAATCATAATTAAACCACTAACTATCTCAGCAGCCATTTCCTTAGTCTTAACATCTTATTAATTTCTTTTTTAAAAAAAAAAAAAGTGCATGACAAGTTATATCATGTCATTATCAGCATTTAGGAAAAGTCAATATATATAAATTTAATTTGATTTAAATTAATTATTGAAATGCATGGTTGTTTATTTTTCATGAAAATAAATAATAATTTTTTAAAAATATATGTGAATAATATTATATAATTTATGATTTATGATTTATGATCGTTCTCTGTTAATCTTGCTAAGTTACATTTTGAAAAATATTTTATTTAATATTCTAACGTAAATTTATGATCGAAAAATAAATAGAATATTTGAAATTATTTGGAGGAAATATTCAGTATTAAAAAGATTAGAGATTCTGAGGATGAAGACTATAAGAGAATACTCCAAAGCAACCCAAAACGAGAGCGACTTTTCATTGAATCTATGAAATTGATATATAAGTTTGCGGCACAGAAAGATCGCAGCAGAGATCCCTCCTAGCCCGTTGCTTTATATCTTCGGCAGGCAGGCCAAGACGGGGAAGAAAAAAGTAATTATTTATTTTTGAAATTTTATTTATTTGATATTATTGGTTTAAATTTCATTTTATGAAGTTGAATAATATGTATTTAAAATTCGTATATATTATAATAAAATAACTGGAATTTATATTAAAAAATTATATTAGCTGTAAAAGAAAGAAAAACCAAAAAGAATGGGAGATGATAGATTCTGTGTTGTGCCATTCTGCCTTGCCTCTTCTGTCGTCCAGTTTGTCCAAAATTATTCAAATTATGCTTCAGTGTGGTGAGGCTTACCTATTATTATTCCTCCACCATTTTGCCTTTTTTCTTTTTTTTTTAAATAAATTATTTACTTATTTTCACATTATATTATTTCATGCATTAATTATTATATTATAATCTATTGATATAAAAAGTATTATAATGTATTTAACATATATATAATTATTTATAATTATAGAATATGAGCTGCTACTAACTATTTCATAATAATTGATGTTATAATATATATATATACCCTAGTTTCATACTATAATTAATCGATATGAATTCCATCATGTTTGATTATAATTTAATTTACTTATCTTTATCATGAAATAATTGACATAAACCTTATCAATAATTACTTCAAATCATAAATAAAACGTTAATTTTAATATCATTTATAAAATTTCAACTTTTTAAAAAATTGATTGATATTATAAAATATATATACCTTACTTTATAATGCATATTTAATTATAATTTAACCCACCCGTATGAGATACAAATATTACAATAATAATATGTAATTATAATTTTATTTATTTATATTCGGAATAATGGAGGGTCAAGAGAAAATTAAAAGAGGAATCAACGCACAACCTTTGGGAGGGAGCTATGCATAAAAAATTGCAGAGAATAAGTGTTGTTTAAGAAATAAAATGGACACGTGAAAACGTAATCGTGGAGCAGTTGCCTTGGAGCCTTTTTTTTTTTTTTTTGGTCAAATTATTAGTTGCTGTTATTTTAATTTTAATTTTATATTTTTTTTAATTTCTAAAATTTATGATTAATTAATAGTTTTCTTATATTATAACAATTTATTCAATATTTTTTCTCTTTAAAAACTAAACATCAATACATTACATTTTACGATATATTTAATTGGGTAGTGAAAATTACATAATTTTTTATTATAAATATTGAATTTGAATGATAAAAATGAATCTTAAAAAAGGAAAAAATTAACCATTTACATATTAAAGTCAAATTATGAAATGATTAATAAAGAAAAAGGGCGGTTAGGTTAGGAGGGAGGGTAGGGTGTGATAGAGGAAGGGAAGGTGAAAGGCAGAATTAGAACAGTAAAAGCGGAGATGGAGATATCATTTTCAAGCTCAGTAAGGTCAAATTCATGGAATCATATGGAGTTATGGCTGTAAAGTAATATTCTAACAGAATGTAATAAAACAAAACAATTACAGTGAATACCCATTTCTGTCTACTATTTGGTTTCTGCCATGGAAGGGACAAGATGAGGCAGTTCAGTAATAACAAGGCGAGAGAACAAAGTGAACCCTGCGAAACCCTACAAATATATATTTAAAACATCATTTAATTGTACAACCTTCCTATTTTCATTAACTATAAAATATTAAATAAAAATTCAAATTAAAATGTTGAAATTAAAATCAAGCTTTGTTGATTATAATATATTAGTAAAATTTATTAATTTCAATATAAAAAATTATATAAATAATAAAATAATATATCAAAATTTATAAATAATAAAATAAAATATCAAAATTTTTTTGCAGAATTTATTTTGTGCATTGACACCCGATAAGAGTGTGAAAGGAATAGAAAGTCTTTTACTAATTTGTTCAATATTTACTTTAAATACGAATTAAATATTAATTTAAATTAAATATTATATTAGGGAGCGTAACGAGGGGATTATCATAATATATGGAAAGGGATGAGAGAAGAGAGAAGAGAGAAGAGAGAAAACAGCTGTAGGGAATTGTCAACTAGTGGTTTTGTCTTTTTTTTTTTCCTTTTTCCCATTATAAATGTACATATTTGAATCCGATTTTGGTAATATGGATGGCCCGTATTACTTATAACTAGGACGGTGCATCGGTCGGTTCGGTACCCGAACCGAACCGAATTTCCAAAACCGAAATAACCGAATTATCATAATTACAAAATCGAAACCGACCGAATTTACTTAAAAACCAAAAACCGAATTGAAGTATATGTTCGGTTCGGTTCGGTTGCAAACCGAAAAACCGAATTACACCAAATACCCGAAATAAGCCTTAAAAACCCGAATTATTTG
>CANYBF010740806.1:0-18434 GCA_948192965.1 Dalechampia spathulata
GATTTTCTCTAATGTTTGCTTATGATTTAGAATTATACATAATATTGAACTTCTACTCATTTTTTATAAATATCTAATATTTCTAATTTTCTGAGGTTGGAGTTAATATTTTATATTTATTGTTTGAATTTAACAACTATAAATCCTATTTATTCAAAAATATTAAAGTTGTATAATATTATTTGATTATGAAGTTATTAATTAAATTTAATTATCATTCATTTTTAATTATTCATTTTACCAAACATTTTATAAATAATTATTCCTCAAAATATCAAAATAAAAATCTTTCATTTTTTAATATTATAAATTTTTTATTAAATACTTATTTAATTTTAAAAAGATTAACATTTTACTCTCATTAAATATTGTGAACAATATTTTAGTAAATAAAACATTATGTTAATCGATGATTTTGTTTACATTGATAGATAATTGAGGCTTTGTGTGAGAAAGTACTTTTGAAATTTGTTTTGTAGTTTTCATTAAAATTAAAATTTGAAAAATAATTTAGAAAAAAATAGATAAATAAATATTTTTCAGAAAAAAAATTTATAAAAAACTATTTTTTATAAAAATATTTAAAAATTAACAATTAATTTAACTAAATATTTTCAAACCATAAATATCCCAAAAGTGAATGATAATATTTAGACAAAAAGTATGAAATTTGGAAAAAAATTTATTTATTAAATTATTATTGATCTTCATTCTATCATTTTTTATCAAGAGATATAAAATTTCAATGAATTATTGTAAATATTAATAATATACAAAATATCATATACATATTATGAAATTCCTAGAATCGCTGGCAACACGCGATTCATAGTGGTTCGGCCAACTCTTGCCTACGTCCACTTTCTCTTAAGTTTCAACTTAGAGTTCCACTAAAATTAATCGATTTACATAATAAGGATTTCCAAATGAATCCAATCCCCAGTGTTTTCAAGGCTTACACTTTAACTTTTACAATTGCAATCTCACAATCAACTCAAATACACAATAATCCTCAATGGATTAATTTCACATCAACCTCACAAAGATTAGAATTACACACAAAGAACAAATGAAGAAACAAACTTGAAACTTACTTGTTATAGATGAGTATAGCTCAAAAACGAATGCTCTGCAAGTATATTTTTGTTAGCAAAGAAAGTATAAAAGTAATCTAATGAAAACTAGCCGTTTTCATACTTTAAAACCTAATTTCTAAGTCGCGTATGGCCGTACTATATTCATACGCCCATACGGATTCAAAACTATCCATTGGAAAATGGGAGGGAACTGTGGTACGGCCGTACCATCACTTGATACACCCATACCATCACTTGATACACCCATACCAACCCAAGTTTCGTGCAAGTTTGCGTACGGTTGTACGACCTATTTGTACGCCCGTATCGAAGTAGGTTTACTGATGCACAAAATTCCTGCGAGTTGGCGTACGGCCGTACCAACCTATGGTACGGCCGTACCAAACGCAATGGAACAATACCCATAAGGTACAGTCAGCCGTATGGCCGTACAACACACAGACGATATTTGGTACGCCCGTACGAAACTTGGTACGCCCGTACCACGTGAGAAAATACTTAGAAAATTACAAATAACTTAAATTGACTCATACGTGACTCAACAATCAAAACCTAGGGTTTAACATCATTTTTTTGTTATAATGTTTAGATGATAATTATAAGTGAAATGTAATGTAATGTAATCAATACATATTTTAAATTATATAAAAATTAATTAAATTTTAAATTTTTTATTAAAAGTTGATTTTGAATCTTGATATTAATTTTAATATTTCAAATTTTGTTATCCATATCATTATATTAAATTTTGATAGTTTAATAATTATTTTATATTTTGATATGAATTTCATATTTCAAATAATATGATTTAATTTTAATGTTATTTAATTTTATTTTTATGATTCTATTAACAAGCAATTAATTATTTGTTAATAAACTAAGTTTAATATAGTTCCAAAATGTGTGGTGAATACATAAAAATTGGTATGAAATAAATAATATATTAGTTTAGATATATTTCAATACGTAGATATTCTTGAATACTAACACATCAAAAAAATTTTAATTATCCAAATGATATAATCAATGATGTAATATAATCATCATTATATTACATCTTTTAATAGATCCAATCAAACCTTACCTTACATTTTCAATCAACTTCCTTGTTCTCCATTAAATACTGCTCTATGATTTATGAGCTTCGAACCTTATCAATTTTTAGGCTATTTCCAACTCTAGCGTAACTAAAAATGAATTGGAATGTAGCAATAAATTAACGAAATAAAGTGAAAGGCCGACAGCCCTTTTTATGAAGGCATGCAGCAACATAATTAGGGTGGAATTTTCCTTTTGCGCCTCTTGGAAGCTTTTCATGGCCACATGGCCATGAATTCTGTACTTACGGCATAGTTAAATCCCTAGTCCCTCTTCATTTACTAATATTATAATTTGGAATTTTTGTAGATGATGTTCTTCCCATTCTCAATAAAAAAGAAAAACAAATCTATACTTCCAAATGGTATATCTACGTTTTTTCCTCCTCGCTAATTATTTTATGGGTCATTGTTAATTAAGAGGTAAATTACCAGAGCCTCAACTCATCCCTTTTTTGTTTTAATAGCTTATTAAAATATCATTTAACTTTAGTTTTGTTGATTAAGACATCGAAATCATCTAATCTAACATTATTAAAATAAACATGAGTAAATTACTACAAGTCATCTCAGGTTAATATCTAAAAATTACTAATTTTTTTATAAATTATTAAATAATTTATTATCAATTTTGATGTAACTATTTTTATTTTTTATTTTGATAGATTTGATAATTTTTTTATACTTAAAGTATTTTTTTGATCAAATATATATTATATTTAGCATTTTAATAGCTCTAATTTTTTTTGATTAAATCCTATTATTAAGTCAAATTCATTATATACATTTTATTTTTTACCTTTTATGTTTAAAGGAAAATTTTTATATTTAAAAAATTTATATTTAGTTTAAAGTCCAAAATAAAAGTCAAAATTAAGATTTAATGATAAATGAAATTAAAAAATAAGAGTGTTTTAATTGTATTATAAAAAATGAGAGGTATGAACGCAATCAAAACACTGGCTTGAGGGCTTTTGTAATAATTTATTACATTTTTTCAAGGATGTTAGATGATTTGAGTATTTTAATAAATAAACTAAAATTGAAAAATAGTTGATAACTAGACTCTAACATGAATTCTGTACTGGCAACTTTTGTAGACGATGTCCTTTCCATTTTCAGTAAAAAACAAACTTATACTTACAAATGGTAGATCTACGTTTCTTCCTTTGAAGGTAATTCTGTTTTGGGTCATTGTTAATTATGGTAAAGTTTCCGTATATAAATTGGCTTAATCCATGTGTGCCTCTAATTTTGTATAAATTGATCACTTGACCTCTTATATTTGAAGTGTTGTCAAATAGTCACCTCAACTTATGTATTTCTTTCCACTTTAGCCCCTTATAATTGTTAAAGGTTTATTGTTGAAAAAATATCAAACCTTCATGATTTTTTATAATTTCAACCAAAACTTTTAATTTTTACAATAATAACCAATATCAGAAAATCATTTATAATAATAGTTAATTTATATAATTGATCAAAATTGAACTAACATAATAATTAATGTGCCTTTTTTAGTTTTTTTTTATTCATATATCATCACATTATTAAGAAAATTCAAAATTTTTTTTATATTTTCATGTTTTATGATTTTACCCAACTTTTCACATATTTTATAACTTTAGTCAACTTTTTAATTTTTGTAAAAATATCTAAAATTTATTTTTATTATTAATTTAATTTTTGATAACAACATAAATATAATTAATAATTATTTTAAAATTCTTGACATATTTAACAAATCAGATAACATATTTTTCTGTTTGTAGTACTTAATTATAATGTATCTATTGCTTGTATGTTTAACTGCAATGTAACTTGTGCTTCTTTAATTGAAAGGCAATATTATTTATTATTTGTTTTTTTCAATTATAATATGATTGTACATTCAAATTCAAAAAACTGTATTATGAATTAATAGATAAAACATTAAAGTTTAATTAGAAATTTATAATTGATATTTACGTTAGTATTATCGGAAATCAAATTTAGAAAATGAAAAATTTTTTGAAAAAAAGAATTGTTAGAATAGTAGAAATAATTATTAAAAATATAATGAAAATGAATATTTATTTTGGATATTTTTATCAAATTTAATTGAAATGATAAAAACATGTAAAATTTTGATTAAAATTTAAAAAAGATATAAAATCTTTGGCTAAAATCGTAAAACATATAGAAGATTTAAATTGTAGATATTTTTATGAAAATTAAAACTCTGAAGATTTAGTATTTTGCGACCAATAAGTCTTGTTAAAATTATTCATCACACCCCTTTTAATGGGTGAAATTATATGCCTTGTTATACTTCTGATGTTATCCTCTATAATTCTTGAGCTCCATACGTACAATACAAAAAGTCAGTTGTCCTGGAATAAATGTAGTTGATTCTTTTCCTTCTTCGTTAGCCATCCGCCAGAGGTTTCAGATTTAATATGAGTATTTTAGTAACAAATCCAATAAATTCAAGCATAGTTGCTGATGTGTTGATGTTCTTTAATAAAGGGCAGTGTACGAATTATTCATTTCAATAATAGGCTAGAGTGAACCAGCTATACTTTTATTGTTGTTGTTTTAACTAGGGAAGAGAAGGTGCACAATGAGAATAATTCGACAATGAAAGTACCTTAGCAAATGTCTTTCAAATGTAATTGATAAGGACAATTTAAAGAAAAGATGAATGGTAATTCATTTGTAAATTTCTTAATCCGTGTACGAAGGTAAAATTGACAATATTCTTTTTTTAATGCAGAAGAAGCATTGATGGTTTAGTTGGTGGAGGAGTGCATTGCATCAAGGACACACAGACAAGCTAAAATATTTGAACATGTACGGGATTTATATGCCAATTTTTATTTGGAACGTGTGTACGAATATTGAAATCAAAAGACATTCAACTTCTACATGAAGCACACCATGAAGAATTACAGTACAAGGAGCTAATTAAGTTGTTTTATCTTCTTCTTTCTTCTTTCTTTGAGTTTTACTTCATGCCTCATTCTATCAAAATAAAGGAATTCAATTTTACTTGAGAATTTAACTTTTTATAGATTGTTTTATTTTTTTACAATCAAATGATGAAATTTTATAAATATATGGAATATTTAAATTCTACCATTCAAATTCCCTTATACCAAACAAACCCTTTGAGATTTTTACCTCATTCATCAAAATGAGTTGTTTAAATAGTTGCTAGTTATGTTAGCAGCTAGTAGTTATTTTGATATTAGTTTGTTGATATATAGTAGTTATTGGTGGTTGATTATCTATATATTGCTCTAAAGCTGAAATATTAACTAAAATCAATTATTTAATTCAAAATATTAAGAAATTGAGTGAAACTTTAAAAGTTAGTTTAAACAATTTTTTATGAAATACTATTTAAACTTTCAAAATAAATTATCAAAATGATGTTATCAAACAATCTAAAAGAAAGAAATAGTATTGTAACTTATGTAGTGTTTGCTAAAATTGAAAATTAAGTGCTAAAAAGTTAAATATTGAAATTTAAATACTGAATAAAATAACTATTGAATTTTTCAAGTGTTGAATGTATAAATTGTTTGATAAACTTAATTATTATAAAGTCTATGAAATTTATTGATTTCAATATATTTAGTATTAAATATGATTTTACAATTTTCATTTTTAAGTTTATTTAATAATTTAAAAGTGTTTTGGATTAAAAATTTTGAAATATAAAAAACTTAACATATCAACTATAAAAAATAAGTCATAAATTTTAAATTATTATTTTAAGTGCATTTTGACTTATTGAAAAATTAAGTTGATTTTAAATTTGTCTTATCAAACCAAATTCAAAATGATTAAGTGTTTAAACTAATATCTTAAACCCTTAATCATTTTAAGTTAGGTTTGATAAGATTAAGGTGGTAAACAATGCTTGAGTCTTACTAAATTTGATCCAAGTATCAAGAAAAAGTAAATATTAGTAGCTTTTTGAATGAAACTAGACCAAGTTATTTCATTTAAATCAACTTAATTTTTTGAAAAAATTAATGAGCTATAAATTATGATTTATTTTTTAAAGTTGATATGTTAAGCTGTTTATATTTCAAAAATTTTTTATAAAATTTTTTTTAAATCATTAAATAAACATAATAATAAAAACTTAAAATCATATTAAATATTAAATATATGGATTTAATCAATTCTATAACTTTGCAATAATTAAGTTTATCAAACGATCTATCTATTTAACACTTAAATTTTATTACTTAATTTTCCAATACTTAATTTTTAGTTTTAGCAAACACCACCTTAATCATTTTAAGTTGGGTTAACACTTCTTGATAAAAAATGACATTAGTTTAAAAGCTATTGCAAAAAGAATACCGGAAATTTTCTATAATATGAATATTTTTAAAAATAAAGTAAACATGTTTAAAAATTAAAATAAACTTACATTGAACATATGTCAAAACTTGAAAACTTTATTTTATAAATATTTTTAAAATTTTATTATTTTTATAATTGTTCCTCATAAAATTTATTTTATCTTTGAAAAGGTTATAAATACCCAAAATTTAATTATCATTATTACAAGATCGATGAGTCCAATATGACTTACTTTCTTCCCCTGTACAATTAAAGGTAATTCCACTAATAGCATGTTAACTTTTTCAAAAATGAACAAATTGATATATGAATTTTGAAAAGTAATTGTTGGGTTAAAAATAGATGCAAATAAATTCATATAAATGATTGAAGTTACAACCTATTCCTCCTAGACATAAATTTCAATCAATTAAGTCAAGTTAAATTTACTCCCCTATAATTTAAAACTTAAATATTAATTCATTCAATGCAGTATTGATCAATTACTATCCCAAGCTAATTTATCAACTTTCTTTTAAATCATACAAAATCAACCCAAAAATTCTCTCAAAGTATTGAGTCAATAGTAATAAAAATGTTTAAATGAAATGACCAAACTTAAATATCAATTTCATTTAATAAGTTCACGATTCAAAAGATACAAGACAAACTAACCAAGCAATACTTCATTAAAGCAAAGTTCAAAACTCAAATCAAGATCATCTTAACTCCAAGAAACAACTACTCCCTACCCATAAGTTTTAAAAATGTCACACATAATGAAATGAAAGAGTTCTACAACAATCATGAAGAATTTAAACAAGTAAAGAAATCTCTAATTGATTATCAACAATCTCTTATTGAAATCTTCTTCTTTTATTTCTTCAATCCTTCAAAGTTTAAAATGCTTCCAAACTAGGAAATAAAAGTCAAATAACATAGATTAATCAATGTCTAAACTAAGAATTTGAAGAAAAGATGGATTAAAATAAAAGAAAGAATCTAATTGCATTTAGATGTTCCAAAAATAAATATAATCATAATTCTTAAAGTTGCTTTGAAAGAAAAATAAATATCCAAAAGATTTGATCCATTTGTAAGAAAAATGGGGATACCAGAGACTGATATCATTATGTACATTACGGAGGCTGTTTTATATTTTAGCTAGAAGAATATTTTAGCTAGAAGAATTTATGTGGGTGAAAAGATAAAGGAGCAATGTTATTGAAATTGACCATATGGCATTCTTTTATCTATTGGAAGCCTTGATTGAAATTCGAAGGAGTTGTCAAAGCATTGATTAAAGACTATTTACATAGGAATGTAGTAACTCTTTGTGAGTAGGATCCTCTTTCAAATATCAAATCACAAAGGGCTATTTGACTAAAGTTGACTAAGAAGCCAAGTGGAACTAGATATCCTATAATCTTGGAAAGTAATAACTTAAGACCATGTTGTCTTAAATGAGTACAACTAGAATATTATGTAGAATTATGTGTAATATGGCATAAACATTATGTTTTAATTGATAAGAAGGAGAGAAAAGAAGAGTTTGTAAGGAAATAATAATAATAATAATAATAATAATAATAATAATAATAATAATAATAATGATAATAATAATAATAATAATAATAATGATAATGATAATAATAATAATAGTAATAATAATAATAATAATAATAATAATAATAATAATAATAATAATAATAATAATAATAATAACAACAACAATAATAATAATAATAATAATGAGAGAAAACAAGTTAGGTCATTTTTAGGTTTTCTCTTCAAACCATACGATTCTTCTTCTTCTCCCTCTCTTTTTCCATCCATCTGAAGAGAAACAATAATTCATGGTGATCATAGGTAGGTTTTAACTTCTATACTTCTTTTATATGCCATAAGCTATATGTATATCTTCTTTTTTATGTTTTGTGACATCTTCAATGAAAGAGTTTTGTTATTGTTGAGTTGTGTTGAAGGTGTGTGAAAGAAAAATTGGAGTGAAGGGTGAATCATATGAAGAAGTAGAAGTGTTGAAGTGTTGAATTTGATTGTATGTATGATCATATGAATTTCTATTTTGGATGGAAGATTGAACTTTTAATTATGTTAAATTGATGTTTTGAGTAAATTTTGGAAGTGTTTTGATGATGTTTAAGGTATGGTAATGGGTTAGGATGATTGGGGAATCATTTAGAGGTGTTTTGGAATGAGTTTATGTTATGTGGCTTATGAAAATCTTGATCACGATTGTGACTTTGAAAATCACGATCGTGACAATAACTAGTTTCAACATCGATATGCAATCTTGTAAACAATGTTTAAAGGCTTTATCGGATGAAAGTTGAATGTTGTGAAATATGTATGCTTCAAGATGAATATTTTTGAATGATAAATGATTGGAAATGAAAATGAGTATACTAAATAGCTATGAAATGAAATTGTTACAAGTACAGACAATGAAGCAAATACTTCCACTCCATTACTCAATAGGGGTCACGTGGTGACAGGTTTGTGCGTCGTCTCTTTTGACCTATCTAACGGTCTTGGATGACATTTTCACATTGAATTATTTCTAATACACAAGAAAAGTGTATGAATGGACAATGACATTATACGATATACATCATCTACAATCATACAATGCACCAAGCATAATCATGACATATCATGGTGGTGATATAAGGTGCAAATGATACGATAATGATATTAATGGGCCAAAGGCAAGGCTATATGCCGTATTACATGTACTAGGTCATATATGATATATTATTAAACCAGAGGTCAGGCTCTTTGAGTGATATTATATAATGATGGGCTATAAGCCGGGCTTAAAAAGCTATATGATAATATTTTATTCCTAAAGGAATCAGGTCCCTAAGAGGATCAGTACCGGTACAATATGAGATCGAGTACGAATTGTGCATAATTACGTTTACATATTAATAATATCAAAGGCGGAGTGTAAAGCATGATTACATTCTCAAAATCATTTCATCATGTACATATAATCTTTATACAAGGATGGATGATGAAAGTATAATAAAGGTACATAGATAAATGCTATATACATGTACCTCATGATGTTTCTATGCTACATCTGTTACAGAAAATGTTATGGATAATCTTTCATGATATTTACTTATACGTTCTAGTTTTAAAGTTTTCTAAAGACATGTTGTTTATTGATATGATATGACCTCTATACTGGTTACATCTGGATGAGTTTACATAAGTGGTTATTATTTACTTGTCTTAATATAAATAGTTCTTTTTGCATATTTGATAGCACCACTGAGTTATATACTTAGCATTTTTCATTTGATGAATGCAGGTACTAGTCCATTGAACGAGAGACATGATTAAATGATCACTTATCAGCAAGGAATAGGATTCAGCATAATCTTACTTCTATAGCAGCTTGGACATTTTAATAACGTACTCTCAAATATCTTTTGGTTATGTAGCTTCAACATTACTCATACTAGCAGTAGTGTAGTAGTATTTGTATATGATATATACTAGCTTGCATATAAAGGTGTTGGTACTATGACTCTTCAATATGTATGTAATGGTAATGAATGATGATGTATATACTTATAAATGATATATCCTCTATAACAAGTTACTGTAGCAATTCACTATAGTAAAAGTATTGTAGTAAATAAAAAAGTATGCATCCTTTGTAGTATAATTAATGATTTCCTTATTTATGATGCTATTAATTATGCTACGGGAGCATGTTACATCGGGTATAGGTGTGACATAAACACTTAATTAAGCTTTTAATTAGGATTAAAGATTAATTAATCCTCACTTAAACTCCCTAAAATAGTTTGGAATAAAGATCAAAGCCTAATCCTACTTTATGATTGTTGGAATGCCTCTTCCTCTCTCTTTTCTCTTGATTTTCTTAAGGGGTTTGTGATTTTGCATTGATTGGCTTCAATCATGAATGTAACTATAGCATTCTTAGCTTTCCTATAGCTAGAATGATCTATAATAGTCATATATTCGCTTGGATTTATGATTTCTTTCATGTTTTTGCTTAAAAACTTGTTTTGTTTTAATTCTGCTTGCTATGTGTGACACACATTCATCTATATGTGGCACACATCACCCTATATGCTATGAGTGTTGCCATTACATTCATTAGACTTTGACCCTTGATTCATGCTTTCACATCGCATTGTATCAGTTAATTGTGTCATATATCTCATTTTGTTACCTAACATTATTTGTTTATTTGCATTTCTTATTCGTGCATTTTGACTTGTATTGCCTAAGGTCATTTTTATGAGTGGTGGAGATATTGCTCAACATCTCAAATATTTTGTATTATGAAGACTCCTTTATAATAGAATACGCCTCTATTTTATTAGATTCACCCCCCTTTTCATGTATGATTAGCCTTATTTCATCTTGTATACCTTTGTCTTTCTCATTCTCTTTCTTTGGGCCATTATTATTTTATCATGCTGCTATGCTTATTTCATCATTGCTATATGATATATGCCATGCCATTTCTCACATATCATGCTTATGTCATGTCATCTCATATATCATGTCTATGTCATATTATCTTTCACATGTCATACCTATACCATGTCATCTCGCATATTTTCAATACTTCTTCTACTATGATTATTGCTATGCTACATTGCATTGTATACTTTATTCATGCTTATGTATGCTCGCTTGCCTAGGATAATTAACTCAACTAAAATGGTAAAATCAAACTTGAAAATTTGAGAAAATGGATCTTCACCACTCGAACCCATCTCTAAAGGGCTTCAGTTAGCACTCATGTTATGGGTCGGTTGAACAAAATCTGGAACCATATAGTGGCAACTCCATATTGTGACCTATATCAAGTTTGTTTCATTCCTCGAGGTAGCCTTTTGAGAATATTACACTTTCACTCTAAATAAGCCCCCGGTGCCATTTATTGCAAGCTTCACTTTGGGTTACAGTGAAAGCCCTGCCCACAATGGCGACTCCACTAAGGATCTACTATGAAAGAGTCATGGCATTGAAATATTAGAGTTTCATATTGATTTTCCCATTCTAGTTAGGTTAAATGTATTGCATATCATATATACAAATTTATCTACATACCACATTTTATTACTAAACTAACTGGTGATTATGGGTGAATGAGTACCTTAGACTCCATTTGATTCCTTAGTAAAGCAAGTATGCCTTCACCACTTACCACCTTATACTAAGGGCTGTCAATGATTCCTAAAATGGATAAATGCTAGGTATAATCCTACATCGATGACTCCATTATATTGGATAAGTTATGGACAACATGGTAGGAGACCTTAGCCTGTTTCAATCAGACTGAAATCCATGTAGGTAACCATAGCAACATTCCAAAACTAGGATCCTTTATTCACATGCTATATAGATCTATGCCTTATCACATCAGTGGATTTTCCCAAATTTGGCCTATTTTTTCATCTCGTATTTCATCTCCTAAAATCCTATCATGATTCTATTATGGTTGCATAACCTCATGCCTATTGATTAGCATTCTCTTATCATAACGATATGATCATACTCAAATATTATCGAATTTTTATTGTAATTCCTTATATGATCGGGAAACTATTAATTTTTGCTTATCTCATATGCTGAAAGAATCATGCCTCAAGTTCCTAGCGTAACTCCAGGCTAGTATCCTACCTTAGAGATTTTAGACTGACCAGTCTTTGTAGAGGTATAAGGTAGCAGGGAGTGTTATTGTATACAACGTGTTCACTACATGTTTTCTATCAAACATGCATACATGCATATTCATGTAATTTATCACTAACTAGTTTCTTTTATAGCCATAAAACTAGAATTTTTCTTAGTATAGGACATGCATACATCCTATGTATCACATCATATGCAATCACATATTCATACACATGCATCCTTGCTAACTTCCCCTATCATGTGTAGAAACATATCAGATCCTTGGGCTCCTAAGAATGTTGCATCTTTATATGAGACTGCTTGCTTTGTACTTGATGATGTTTCACTCCTCCTTGTTTAGCATCTAATTGATTAGTCTATGGCTAATCTTTTGTCTAAAAATTTTAAGACCCTCCTGCAACAACATATCAATGAAGCACTTAGCCTTGACAACTTCACCACCCTACCAGCTACCATGAAGGATAAGGGGAAAGAGATTAACTTGTATGATGTCAAGATGGATGATGATGTCTCACTTTATATGCATAAAGCTTATAAGTTTGAAACTTTTACATTAGAACAAAAGATATAACAACTACAGTCTATTATGAAGACCAAGGGGATGGGGTCTAATTTAGATTTTAATGAGTTTTCTATTAGAGCTATCAAGGGGTTATTTGCCAAGTTCAAGCTTCTAGATGCTCCCAAGTACAATAGGGTTGGGGATTTGAAGAACTATTTAAAGACCTACACTATGATGATAAGTATCATTGACTTGTTACATAAGTAGATAATTTGACTATTCTTCATCTCATTGAAGGGACTAATGCTAGCCTAGAATCATAGTCTCAACAAGTTAACCACGGTCAAGTAGAAGCCTCTCTACACTACCTTTTACAAGTAGTATGAGTTCAAATCTCATTTTGATGTGACTTTATTAGACATAGAGACGATGAAGCATAAAATTAATAAGTCTTTTATCGACTACTTTAGCTGGTGGATGGATAACATTGTGCTGGTCAGATAAAAGACATCAAAGTTAGATATGATCAACAAGCTTATCATGAGATCGCTACCACTATATCAGGATAATCTTGAGTATCAAGCATTCCACACTTTTGAGGATATCCATTCGATTGACCAGAGGATCAAACAGACTAAAGGCTGAAGAAGAGGGAACCTTCCTTTATCAAACAAAAGACCACTACATACACCTAGAAATTTGTCAACGTCAGTTTCTGCCGGGGCCCAAAGCGAGGCTTGCGAAAGTCACGGATCGGGGACCACACTTGGAGCGAAAGTGTAGACTTCTTGAGGGGCTACGTCGAGGAATGATACGGACTCAAAAGAGTTGTAAGGGAGTCACCATCGGATGGTTATGGATTGGTCCAACCAACCCATAGCATGAGTGCTAGTTAAACCCTTTAGAGATTGGGTTCGAGTGGTGGAGATCTATTTCTATGAGTTTCCAAAATTGATTTTACCATTATAGTTGGAATTAATTGTCCTAGGCCGGCAAGCATACGAACATATATGTAAACACACAGCGCGACATGCGATTTGGCGTTGCAAGGTTGTACGTAGCATGACATATAAGGCTATATGACATTTGGACGGCATGGCATATGCATGACATGTGAAATAGTGATAAAATAACATGACATATGCATGATATATGAGCGTGAATGACATATTATATGCATGATATGACAAGATAGCATGTATATAAGCATATGACATGGCAAATAGCACGTATAACAGAATACGTTAACGCGTTTGGATTGTTTTGGCATCATAGAATGTATGGTGTTTGCGTGGTATATGAAATGAGTGACATGGCATATGCATGACATGTGAGATGGATAACATGGCATATGCATGACATGTGAAATGAATGGCATATCATATGCATGATATGTAAGGTGATGTAAAACATGGCATATGCATGTCATGTGATGTGGATGACATATCATATGTGTGATATATAACATGATATATGCATGACATGTGAAGCAAATGACATATCATATGCATGACATGTGAAATGATGTATGACATAGCATCTGCATGGCATGGCAGAATATGTATGTATGGAATGACATAGCATTTGTATGACATGGCATGATGAATGGCATACCATATGCATGATATATGGATGGGATGGCATATCATGTGCATGATATGACATAGCAATGTATATGTGTAATGGCATGGCATATGCATGACTTGGTATAGTGATGCATATGTGGCATGTCATATGGCGTGACATGGTACATTACATGTGACATGACATGGCATCATGGCATAATGATATGTGATATAACATATATATGCATGGCATATAATATGATGAATGGCAAGTTGTGTATTGTATTGTGTATTGGCATATTTGGATTGCGTATTGGCGTACTTATACATATATGCATACGAAATACAATATGTTATGGCATGGCATTGCATGGCATGACATAGTAGTGTGTGATGTGTTATATGACATGGCATGTGACATGATGACATGGTATATTTTAGCAAATATAAACCATGAATAAAAATAATACCAAAAGGCCGGTGAAAGGGATCGAGGAATTAGGGGATACATATGGGATATTGAGGAATAAATTATTACAAAGCAATAATAATTCTATCCTATTACAAAAATATCATCGCATACATATTTTGGGATGTTAAGTAACGTCCCCTCCTCCTTGGGTACTATTCATCTCAGGTAGCACGAGCCGAAAATGCACGATGCGAATATGTAAAATAAACACAAATAAATTCATTAGTAGCAAATGAATTTAGGATTTATTTGACTAGTCCAATGCTATGTGAAAGCATGAACCAACAGTCAAAATCTGGTTAATTATTTGGCAATAATTATTTGAATAAACATGAGCTGGATCATGGAAATTCATTTTTATAAAAATAATTTTAGGCAAAATTATTTTCATTTGATCATGGAAAATTAAATGGGAGGGCTAACATTACATAAAAATTATTGGAGATAGCCCCTCGACCAATTTAAATCCAATCCTTTCAAAAATCGTATTTATACGAGTAAAAATGGCATTTTATCGTAGAAAATTAATTTTGAGGCCAAAATTAATTAAATGTATTTAATTTATGACATATTTAATACATTTGAGTTACTGCCAAACATCAAATGATACTGGATTTGTCAAATTACATTGAAATACAGCTGAAAAATACATAGCTTGTGGATCTGCAAGAAAATCACATCTGTCAGTATAGAAACGATCTACAGACAAAAATAAGCATGCTTAATGAAGACAGTACCTCATTTTGAACATGAATCGGCCTCCGTTTTGCAATCCAAATAATTAATTGGGCAATTAATTGAAATAATTAATTTCAAGGCTAAAATCAATTAGATCTGGGCAATATTTGACAGATCTAGAACCCTAAGTTCATGAACAAGCTACTGGAGTCACTGGAAAATTCAGTGACTGAAAATTCTGTGAAAACTGGGATCTATGTATGCCATACATAGGTTGTGTGTGGTGCACATACATGTATGTGTGGTGCATATAGTTTGAAAAACAAGAGGACAATCAAGGAGTTTTAAGCAAAAACCCTAGATCCAACCTCGATCTAGGCAGATCGGACCTGAAAATGTGTTTTTGCTTCGTGGATTTGCATTCAACTCAAGAAAAATAATTTTAAAGTCAAAATTATTTTAGATCTGATAAGTATATGGCAGATCTAGGACACCCAAGGCATAGGGAGGCCTTAAATGTCACTGGAATAACCGGATTGGGCAAAAAACCAATGAAAAATGGAAGAAAAATGGCTTTTTCTTTGAAATCTGGAGGCTATATGCGTAGCATATAGGCCTATGTGAACCATACATGA
Organism: Dalechampia spathulata; assembly: GCA_948192965.1. Classification (NCBI taxonomy): domain Eukaryota; kingdom Viridiplantae; phylum Streptophyta; class Magnoliopsida; order Malpighiales; family Euphorbiaceae; genus Dalechampia; species Dalechampia spathulata. The sequence goes on from CANYBF010740806.1 coordinate 16,100, forward strand.
GCTATATGTTGTGTACATAGGTGTATATGCGCAGCATATACCCCTAAAAATTAAGCAGAATGGAAAAGAAATGAAGAAAAATGGAAGAATTACCTCTTGGCAGTAGGTCTTCCTCCTTGATCTTGCTTCCAAATGCATTTAGGGAGCCTAACTAGAGCAAATTTATCTCTAAATCCCTAAGATTTAATTAATTAAGTGTTTAATTAATTTTGAAATGATTTTAGCAGAGTTTTAGGTGCCCCTTGGAGCAAATTTTGGACCCCTAAAATGTTACCCCAAGCTCTATATTTATAGAGCCAGATTTGGGTGTGGAAAAATTGTAATTTTTGGTCCGGATAAAATTCAAAGCTACGTGCATCACACATATGGTTATGTGCACCACACATAGCCTATGTGTGCAGCATGTAGTGCTACATGCTATGTATATAGTTTTTGGACCGTCACATAAGGCCCACTGGGGTTGCATCGGGATGTACGCCCCATGCCCCATATGCATCATTTTGTGTGCCAAGGCATTGTACAATATGGCTCACATCCCGTTTGGTCCTGAGAAGGCTCTCGACCAAACATCTTTTTATGCTATATGCGGTGTGCATAGTGCTATGCGCGGTGAATATAGCGTTTTGCCCCTCTCCATTTTGCCTTGTCCAGGAAAAATGGGATATGAGCCATATGTCAACAAAGCATCATTTGACATTCTAAGACATTCTCATGAAGAAAAGTTTTCCGGATTTGATCTCGAAAAGGCTCCCGACCAAACGTCTTTTCTTTTCGAATAGTGCATGCATGGTACTATTCACCCTATGCGTATTTTTCCTAGTATGGGCAAAATGTAACGCATGTGACATGTCAAATATGCATTATTTGACATTCTAAGGCATTTCACAATGCGGCTCACATCCCGTTTGGTCCCGAGAAGGCTCCCGACCAAACGTCTTTTTATGCTATATGCGGTACGCATAGTGTTATGCGTGGTGCATTTAGCGTTTTGACCCTATGCGCTCCGCTTTGTACGAGTGAAATGGCATATGAGCCATATATCAACTAAGATGCAATCGACATTCTGAGGCATTTTACAGTTCAGAGTTTTGCCAAATTCAGCCTCGAATAGTGGGTCCCATTAATGGGCCCATTTTGGGCCCATAATGCTATGTGCTCGGAATGTGGCATTTGACATGAGTAGAATGTCTTTTGTGTGCACAGAACACTCAGAATGGTTGATAAAGGTGATGGGCCCCACTGGTGCACTATTTCATGTGAATAGTGACAAGTGCTTAAAATGCAATGTTATGCATTCTAGATGTCAAATAAGCGTTATTTGACGCTGTAAGGCGTTATCAACGCTATTTACATGGGCCCCACCAGGTGGGCCCTACCTATGGGTCCCATATGTGGGCCTTACCAACACGTGGGTCTTACTGAGCATTTTTCTTCCATGGAAGTGCTGTGCATGCAATGCTATGCATTCAATGTGTTTTGTATGCATAGAATGCTCAGAGGAGGTTGATAAGGGCAGCGGGCCTCGCCAAGCATCATGGTGGGCCTCGCTACCTGAAATGTGCTCCGTACACCATAGCATTCTGAGGAAGCCAGAGAGGCTTATATGCACTATCGGGATTGATTTCGGGGACTGATACCCAGCCGAATCGATAAAAACCCGAGATCGCACAAGGATGAAAAGTGAGGGTCAACAATTTGACCCCTGATCAGGACCATTTTGAGGTGACACTAGCGTAAGTTATCAAAATGAGATCTAATCATATCGTGACTTTTCACAGGAAGTAAGAAAGGTACCTGACCGATGCTTGTGTCGAGGCCCAATGCTCCTGTTAAGGCTTGTGGTGTGCTTGCGTTGAGGCTTATGGAGTGCTTGCATTGAGACTTTTCATCCAATTTTGCAATTGGAAGTCCGGTGCTCGGGTTAGAAGATCAAAGCTGATCTACTGCTCATGTGTTGGTTAAATAAAACACTTGTTGAGCAGCGGAAGGTGAATTTTAAAATTTTCAAAGCAAGTATTTTATGGATCTTTGCAACCCCATGTAATAACACATCACATAAGAGAAAAATTAAGAAGGAGGATGTGTAAAACTTACATTAATGTTGATCTCCTTCTTTCTTGGTCGTCAAAAAAGTTGTAGCAAACTTTTCAATCCCCAAGTGTAGAGGATCTCCAAATTATCCACACAAGTTAAGAGATCAAGTTAGTAATCCAGATTACAAAATTAAATCATTTAGAGACTAGTAAAATGATTTAGAAAGGAGAGTAGAAAGGATGTTTGATTCGCTTCTTCTAAGTGAATCTCCTTCTTCTTCTTCTTGTGTTCATTTAGCTTC
>CANYBF010740947.1:0-17618 GCA_948192965.1 Dalechampia spathulata
GCATTTTCATACTTACATAAATATTTTGCCTAGATATACGTGTAAATTATCACTCGATTTAATTTTACACGTTTAATGAACTTATTCTAAAATCATCTTCTCATCATTTCCTCATCCCGATATAATTTAACTATTATTCCACGTCATCACCCTATTGTGATCATACACGGGATAATTTAAATTTCCTGAATTAAGAATTATTTTTGTGCCAAAAATGAGGATGTGACATAAGGCACATCTATAAGCCATCCCTTGTCCAGCCGAAAAGACACGCTTTCCAATAAGGCGACGACACACAAGCAAACCAAAAGGCACATATCAAATTATAGCCGCACACATATGCAAGCATAAACACTTAACCATCAACCTGTTCACTTTCATTAACATGCATTTCATATACACATCATCATGTCACATTCATTCATTGCATACTTACATACATATATACATGTCTACATACATACATACACTCTAACAAGCATATGTATATGTACAACTACTAGGGTCCTAGACGCGGGCGTAACAATGCGTTGATTTGGAGTGAAGATTATTAAGGAAATGTCAAGCATCATATCCATACAATATTTATTAATTTATTATTCTATATAAATGTTTTAGATGAAATCAAGTTATGTTATATAATTTCTTCTTGTAAACCATCCCAAATATATTGAAAATTTATATTTTAAAACATGCTATATTTTAGTCTATTAAAATATCTTTTTAATTTTATACATTCATATCATCCTTAATTAATCAAGGTTATTAATAAACATTAATTATCTTTAATCATTAGAATCTAATAAATTCGTATTGAATTTTAACAATCAGTGACCAATTAACATAAGTATCAGTTAATAATAATATTTACAATAGATGTTAATAATAAAATAAATAAATAAGGGTGAAATGGTAATGATAAATTAAAAATGAAATAAAACTATTATAATTTTAAAAATAGAAACGTAAGCGGCAATATGAAATCCAGAACAAATGGGCCATAAAATCCAAGGCCATGACAGATTCAATGGGCTTGAGTCTACATTCTCCCTCCCTAATCTCAGAAGGTGGAACGGCAATCCCCTCGAACACGGCGTCAAACCCAACTAAATGCTTGGATTGTTATGGCTGGCATGAGCACATACATGCAAACGCAACAGTCTGTGAGTCGGCGAGAAGTTGCCTGAAGCATGGATTGTCCAGACTTTGATGGTGGAGTCAGGTAAAACATTTTCACCTTTGATGAGACGTCTGGTATGGAGGTACGACCCCAACAAGGAGTTTTCACGATAAATTGATCCATATAGCCAAAGCAGCGACAGGTAGCATGGAAGAGGTGCCGGTCCCCTCACAAAAAACATGGGTGGGATGTAAGCAACTAGAGAAAAACAAAACCCATTAAAAGCTACCGCTTTTGGGCACGTAGTCTACTCTTACGGTGAAGCACTAAATCCAACAAGGAAGTAGATAGAAACAGAAATATCAATGTTACCCAGTTTTTGTCACTTCTCCTATCACATTTTATCACTGTCTCCCTATCCTGCTTACTTCACATGTGATCAACTTCTCATTCTGACCCATTTTCTGTTGCAACCTTTAATGGTTTATATTCCGCCACCTCTGCCTTTTTCTGTTTTTGTTTCTCTTCACAAACTTAACTCAATGTGGGAAACTTGGAAAGCTTCAAGATTTCCAAGAATTCGCCAAGTGATACTTATCTCCTGTTCCCTATCTTTGATATTTACCATCCTCGATTAGCTTACTTCGAAATGTGATCCTTAAGCTCCAATTGCCGGGTCCAATTTTGTAGCCTTCTTACATTATTTTGCCTTATGGGCGGCTGCAATTATTGCCAACCTTTGGTTTGATTGAGTTAGTAACTTTCAGTTGATCATTTCCAACATCCAATCATTGTGCAGTCCAAGCATCTAAAAAGTTGATTTATTTGGCGGATTCTAGAACAGAAAAGGAAAAGGTGTCAGCTTAATCATAGAATACACAGAACCGTATGCTTGAATATTAACCCTCGAAGGTTTGGGTGTGAATTTGCGTCAGGGACAACTAATAATGACAACAAGATCAAAAACACGTAACATGCCCATTTTAAGCCACATTAGAATCAAGATTTACAATAGAGCCGGAAGCTACCTAGTTATTTCTAGTTACGATGATTTTGTTGCAAGTTTCTTTGCCAAAGTTCATACTCTGCCATTGAACGGCGTGAAAAAGAATGGGACTTTTGACTTCCTGGTAACATTTTAGCCAAATGGGTAATCATAATTTAGAGGTTAGAGATTAAATAAAGGAAGAAAGGAATGTGTGAAAAGCAGAAGCTGATCTTTTCAATCAAGCATAGTATACTGCTATTTCCTTCAGTATGTCTCTTTCTTTCTTGTCTGTCACTCTTTTGTTTATCCTTGATGGGGAAGGAAAAAGAAAAAGCACTGATAACGGACATATCATCAATTCAGCAGTGTCAACGAGACGTGAAGTGGCGAGTTTACGATTAGTCGTATCAACTTGCTTCTAATCTATAGCATCTTTCTGCATAAAATTTTAAAATTTTCTGCTTGATTTTGTGGAGTTTTCCATCTGAAAGTGTCTCACATGCCGTCAGGAATTGCTACAGATTTTCACAGGGAATAAATTGGTTACTGTTACACTGATCATGGACATGCAAACAGCCAATTGTCATGAAATAACTAATAGCTAAACAAACTGTGCTAAACTCATAGTTAATCAAAACGTCCCCACAGACTGATCTACCTAACACCCATTTGCCATATTAAAAAAAAAAAAGGAATAGCGAGAACAAAGCACGTGAGAGAATTTTTAGTTTCCGAATATAAAAAATGTTATCTGCATATGTCTTGGTACATAAGAACTAGGAATATGGAAAGCAGAAAGAGATCAGTTTCATGGGACTTTGTGCTTTGCTTATTATGGGCAAGTGGATCTACAATTAATGAAGAAGGACAATTCCTGTGTATGATGTTGGTTTCTGAATTCTAGTAAGGAATTTAAATAGCATATCATCTCGGTAAAGAAAAAGCCTGTACGTTTAAACTCTCTGGAGCACTTGGGAATATCTTAAAGCTGGAGAAAACAAATCCAGAATCAAGCATGGAAGACGAAAATGGCAAATGACATCAGACATGATAAGGAGTTGGAAATAATTTCAGAGAATAACGGAGATATGCCAGGAATAGAATAGTCCTGAAATAATTTAAATAAAGCTTTACAGATATCAGGAAGAGCATCTTTATAGTTAGTAGTTTTTTTTTTGCCTGTTTCATAAAGAAAGAGACAAGAAATAAAATTTCAGTTTGTCTATCAATTCTTCTCCTCTCCTCAGGCCAGAATTCCATGGCTAATGTTACAAATTTACATTATCCTCACGGCAATAAGGGAAGAAGAAAACAATAAACAAGTGGCCGCTGGTCGGTCTTTATTCCTCTTGTTTTCTGCCTTCCCATGTGAATACGGACATTGCTTATTTCTTCTATTCTGTGCTTTCGTTTTCTTCATTTCACTTCTTTCCTACAGCGGCCTCGGGTTTATTTCCCTGGAAAATAACGCAGCAATATCAGAAGCTGACGGATATCTAAGATAATTGTTATTGCATTTGCATATGATGGATGGATTAAAATTAGGAAGTGATTAAGATGAAATGATAACAACTTGGCGAAGATCAACTTACCAATGGACTTTTTGCAATGGAGAACTGCCTCGTAAATTGAGCTCTCAGAATCGCAAGATCTCCGCCAGTCTTCAACAGAGTAAGCAACACTTATTCTTGGAGATGTTTCACCGGAAAATACCCACCTCTTCACTACCTGAACTTTGGTATCCATTTTTTCAGTCCTGGAGCTTGACCTGTGACCTCGAATTTTTCGATAAAGTGGCCGAAGAAAATCAAAGTACTTTCGAAACACCTGCTTTGATAATCTTCGGCACCTTCTCAATGAAGAACAGCGAGTTTTCCCAGCTGAGACAGCTTTCGGTGTATGAGAAGTAACAGGAAGGGCTGAGACTGAATCGGAAACCTCGTAAGTGTCAATTTTCAATGGATCAACAAAAATAGGCATGACATAACCATTGGAGAAAAGCTCATCCGCATCAACAACAGTAAGAGGAGATTGTAAATTTGGGAAATCAAATTTAAAGTCCTGAGAATTTCTAAAGAATCTCTTAGAAGGTGGCATTCTGGGGTCCATCTCAATGAAAGAAGCTTCATCAGATGCATCAAGGGAGGCCCGAAGGGAACTGTCCAGGCCTTCCAGAGACGGTTTCAGGTTAACTAGCCATCTATACGAGAAGCTCTCAATAGAAAGGGGTTGGGAAGTTTCCATAGATAGCACTAAAACAAGAAATGCAGCAAAAAGAGGAAGAGGATAGACAAAATTACAACAAAAAAAATAAAGGAAAGAAATGTACAGAGGTATTAGCAAAGGTTCTCCACCTATGAAATATATCTCCAAAGCACATATATATACCACAATTAATTAATAAACATATATCCTATATCTAACAATTGGGTATGTGGCTGTCTGGCGAGAGACAATGAAATTCAATTTTTGAAATACAAAACAAAGAGGAAAAGCAACACAAATGTGCGCCCCCACAAGCACCCATTATGTAATGTTGCATCACACTTTTGCCCCACTTGTTCTTTATTTCATATATATATATATATATTCCAAACTTCAGAGAAAAGATGATTCATGCATATTCCACTGTTTAAAAAACATTCATAACAACAAAAGGCCAACTCTTACGCTTTTGAACATGTCTTGAGAGGTAAAAAAAAACCCCCAATTCCATAGATGTATCGTTAGGCAATCAGTGCTTTCATGCACATCCGATTGTTTATACAAGCTGCTGCGGAACCTGGAACAAAGAGAAAGCAATCAGCCTGATGCCTTTGAACGTTTCTAATAGACCTTTAACCTATACATTCAGGCAAAAACGTTCATCTCACTTTGCTTGCTTTTTTTTTTTTTTGTCTCATCTTTACATAATTTTGTGATTCTGATGTTTACATCCTAACTAAAACAACACAAAATTCAAAAATTAAATGATCAAACACTTTTACCATAAGATAATGCTATTCGCAAAGCTTGCTTTATGCTGCAGCAAGAGAAAATTATTAAACGTAAGTAGGTCTCTAAGATGCTCAAATTTTCCAGAAATTTAATGTTCCAATTGCACTCCATATCATAAAGGAATCAATTCAAAAGTAATCTCTGCATGTCAATTCATACTACGCTGAAAACTTTTGAATTATAGTCTATTATGATATTACAGTATTGCCACAAGAGGTACGAACAGTAACATGCAGGATCCGGGCAGAGAGGTTATGGCAAAAAGACATCAGATTTCTAAATTACTCATGATATGGACATGAAAACAAATACAACAGGACACCAGACATAAATTCCACTGTACAATGGTCAGTGAAAAATTAAACAATTTCAAATGCTTAGTATGTAGCCATAATTCGTCCTTTGAATCAGGTTAAACAGATGCATTTGAGATCAAAATGGATGAAAGAAGGAAATCTCAGCAAGTTCTCTTGGTGTAGAAATTTCAGGCTTCTACATCCACTAAGAGTCCAAGTGGTTGAATCATCTCAAAACTTAAATGCTTGGTGAAGTAATGTCCTTTTCATTCAAAAACCATAACTAATTATTGTTTGCATAAAATCTTTAAAAAAACAAAGATAGCAGACAAGGGTCCCCTAGGGATGTTGGAGAATGAAATGGACAATGACCAAGGTTTCTGGGACAAAAGCCAAAAGCAGAGAGTGACTTGGAACCAATCGGTCCCCCATTCGCATCATCTCTAGGACAGTACCCAATTGTTTAAAGAGCATCCAGACCTCTACATGGTAGTTAAGATGCTTCTACTGTAAGATCCTGTAATAAAGTGGGTCTCCATTTTTAATACATAAGAGAAACATGTTATTAATATAGAAGTATAGTGAAAAATATATATAAAAGGACATCTTTCTGACAAGACGAGAGTTGCTCATACATAGGAATCTCTATCTGTACAATACTTTTTCCTTTGTGTGGCGTCTGACTTACCGTGGGCAACGCTTTACTTTTGGCCAATCAAAACACACAGGGATATCATCAGTGAAGATCATTCAACAATTCTATTTCTGTCTATACGGATTTACAGGGAAAACTATATTTTTGCTATTTGTTAATTTGATGAAAAGTATGTTGCTCATATATTGAAAAGAGTATTTCTGTCTAGGTGGATTTACAACCTATTTATATACATCAATCTATGTAGAATAGGAAACATCTAAATTAAAAATTCCTAGACTTAATCTTCCTAATTAAAGAAAATATTTTCTAGTAAATACAAAAATATATATATTCCTATTTTACTTCACACTATTTTTATTTATAGTGTCTGTACAGCCAACCGATCATCTTCAATTCCAGAGGCATTGGATCTGTCATTCATGGTTTAGGAAAATCAGTTACCTCAACTTCATATGGTAAAACTTTTATTTGACCTTTGGAATTCTCCATGTAGATCAATCACCAAGTTATACAAGAGTTCTAAAATTAGAAAGAAGAATGATTGGTATCACTTGAATGTTTGTGAAGTATTCCTGGCAACTACCTTATAGTCCAGTAAAAGGCAATGTACATATACCTGACATACAGTCAGAATAGCATATGTAGTGCAAATTCATTCCATAAGAAACTAGAAGACAAAGGCATTCTAGATGCTGCGAAGTAGCATTGATAGCTTGGAATGAGGTATCCAGAGCTGTATATAATCTGGAAAGCCAAAAACATATGCTTAGGTCTTTTTGATCTGCAAGGTTTTGACTGGAGATGAAACTAAAATTATCAGTCCAAACAAAACCAATGATGGGAAAGAGCTTAAAATGGAGATGTTCTTCCCATCAAATATGTACATATCATGCTATAGGATGTAATTAGGCAGCCATAGATCTAGTCACTTGAAATACTCATTTATTTGCTATTACATGCTAAAAGGGTTCCAAAAAGGTAGACTCCCTTCCATTTTGAAAACTCTTTAGGAAAATGGTTGAATCCCATGTTTTCTTTTCAACCTTGATCCTGATAATTTTACTATACTGAAGTTACCTCCTTGTCTGGACTGTCAACTACATGTGAATGGTAATCGAATCAATGCTAGTATTTTCAAGTTTAACTAATACTAGTACTGAAAGAATAAAAAACCTAGCATTTGGACAACAGCTTATGCAATTACATCATAAGTACGTTAAATTAACAGTATTTCATTCGAATATGGGTACCTGAAGAACAATAATACAATAATATCACATGACAAATAGCTTTTGCAGGCCAATGTACCATCAAAGGGTTCAATTCTAATAACCAAAGTCAGTAACCTGAAACAATAACAAACCAATAATAGATTTCTGCACTTCATCTATCTCAAATGCAGCTTCAAAATCCTATATTGAAATAATAAAACATGCATAATAATAACTTAACTAATAATTTACAATGATATCCATGTCCAGCTTATCATCACTCAGAAACTGCGCATTTTTATCTGAAATTTTATCTTTATCAAGAATGTCGTTGTCAGAATATGTAATTGAACACTCATTTAGACAAATATAGGAACACAATAGCATGAGAGCTTATAATGAGTGAGAATGGCGTTTTATGAAGGTTCCGAAACCATAAAACCTGAAGTAGGATGAACCAGTCGAGAAGTGCGGTAACTAAAAACGAACTTCCTGATCGAATAGAATCCCAAGATCAAGAAGGTGGAATCTATGGATCCGATGGACAACCGTAACTTCTCCGAAAATCGATAGACTTTGCGTGGAAAGCCCAAGGAGATTTTTCTCCCCCCTCCTTTCGAAAACCAAAACGTTGTGCCGGTAGCAGTTAAGATGTCGTTTTTCCTGCCGATATAATGCCCCCAAGTGTTACATCTGCCATGGTGCAACCATGGTTACCAAAATTTATTAAGCTGAAATTAATATATTTTAAAAATTCAATAATATATCAAAAAAAATTTAAAATATTTAATTTAAATTTAATTATAAATCAATACACAGTAAATTTTAACTCAATTCATCTCATTTATATTTATGATTATTTATATCATGAAATATAATTCATTACCATTAAAACATATATTAAGAATTACATAATGTAATAATATTTATTTATTTATATATATTCATACAATCATTTTCAAAATAATATTTTTATACTAAAACATAATAACAAACTATTGTCTTAAACTCATTTATAAATAAATTAAATAATATTTATTTAGATTCATGGCAATTTGGTTATAAACTGATTTATTAATTTAAATATTGATAATTGATGCAAAATATTAGCTTTCTAAAATATATTAAACTTTATTCATGAATTTGTTAAAATACAAATAATTAATTCTGTAATTAATACGATCATGGACTTGATCGTAAAGTCTTGTGACTTGGTATGTACGTTCATATGGACCCCTTGGGTTCATGCTTTTAACACTTTAACATGTACCAAGTACCCATGTTTGAATGTATAGCCAGAGATTGGAGCCTAAGGGTCTGGACCATCTTCTTTTGTCAGTCCCAGCAGTATCAGTTAACTGCAGTAAGGATGCTCATTAAACTCGATGTTTGTGTTTGTTTTCTCATTGTCCAATAATTATGATGTTACGAGTTGGTTTTTCAAATGAAGGAAAAGGACGTACAAGTGATGTTATCCAAGACAAATAACAAAACCCATCAGAAGCTAATCTGCCGGATTCAAGTGTGAAAATCTGAATATCTTCATGCGTGGTAGCTCAACTTACGTGTCAACAAGCAGCATCTGCTCTTTGGTTCGTTGCTCTCCATTCAAACCCACATCTTAGTTGACACGTGCCATGATGCCCCGCTTTTATCCAGTAGCCGACTATTTGCAATCCAAATTTTATTTTCAAAGTGTAGCTCACCCACCACTGTACACGTGTTACATTCCCTCCATATTTTCCTCTCTCAAGTGAGACTCTTTTAGCTGCCCTTAATCCCTTCTGCATCTCATATATAATGCCATGCATTTGAGTGTTTTTGTTTAGGCATTGCCAGTTCAAAGTTTTAGTCACGACACTGCAACATTGGAGCCATTGTTTTTAGCTCATGATGGCTGCTTGTTCCGTATGTTCTTTGGTTTTCTTACTGTTGGCCTTGGCTGGGCTTGGTGGTCGTTGCATGGCTGCTGGCCAGATTGGTCTGGGTTCGAGATTGCTGGCCAGAGAAGACCGAGCCTGGGTTTCTGATAATGGCACTTTTGCATTTGGGTTCACTCAAGCGGATGCTCGTGATCGATTTCAGCTGGCAATTTGGTTCGCGGATCTTCCTGGAGATCGGACCGTCGTTTGGTCACCTAATAGGTATGCTAGTAGTATTTTAGGACGTCCACTTGCACATGCATGCAACAAAACGACATGCTTAGTCTTTTGAATTATTTTTAAACTGTTTTTTATAAAAAGTTGGAAAATACTTTTGCTATGTTCATGTTAGAAGTAACATAGTCCAGTGATTATTTGGAGATTGAGTAGTTTTTGATTGGGAAAAATTGAAACGGTTCTCTGTATTTTGTTTAGTCTTTACAAAAGCTTTTGCAGGTAACAGTTTGACTTTTGCTCAATGCCCATCTAATATAGAAAATCGCTGGTCACCGAAGACGCATCCCTGGAGCTGGACAACACCGGCAACCTCGTTCTTATGGATGGAGACGCCACCGTATGGATGTCAAACACCGCCGGTGTCGAAGCAGCAGTCATGGCCGAATCAGGCAACTTCATCTTACACGGTCGAGCCAATCAGACTATATGGCAAAGTTTTGCGCACCCATCTGATACTCTGCTGCCAAACCAGCTTTTAACTGTCTCTCTTGAACTAACAACACCAAGATCGCCTATAAACGGTGGCTATTACTCCCTGAAAATGCTACAACAGCCTACCTCACTCAGCCTTGGGTTAACATACAACTTGCCAGAATCGTATGATGCTTCTCCTGAAGCTTTCTCCAATTTTACCTACTGGCGTGGACCTGATATTTCCAATGTTACTGGAGATGTCGTTGCAGTGTTAGATGAAGCAGGAAGCTTTGGGATCGTATACGGCGAGTCATCAATTGGAGCTGTCTATGTGTATAAAAACGATGGTGATTATAATGGACTATCGTCTGCTACAAATCAATCTACTCGGTTATCAGTTCTTCGAAGATTAATCCTCGAGAGTAATGGGAATATACGTCTGTATAGATGGGATAATGATGTTAATGGTTCTCGTCAATGGTTACCTGAATGGGCTGCTGTTTCAAATCCATGTGATATTGCTGGTGTTTGTGGAAATGGAATATGTAATCTTGACAGAAGCAAGACAAATGCTTCTTGTACCTGTTTACCTGGTACTTCTAAAGTACAAAATGGCATGCAGTGCACGGAAAATTCGTTGCTGATTGGAAAATGCGATTCACGGCATTCCAATCAGACGGCAGAGTTTAGGATTGCCTCAGTGCAACAAACCAATTACTATTTCCCTGATTTTTCAGTCATAGAAAATTATAGCGACATTCCAACAGTATCCAGGTGTGGTGATGCTTGTTTATCAGATTGCGAGTGTATAGCTTCGGTGTATGGTCTTGATGATGAAAAGCCTTACTGTTGGCTATTGAGGAGCTTGGATTTCGGTGGATATGAGGCCCCTGGCTCCACCTTGTTCGTAAAGGTTAAGTCGAATGGCTCGGTAGGTACAGATGGACACAACGGTGACGGGATATCAAAAGAGAAGGTCTTGGTTCTTCCTATTGTTCTCAGTATGATGTTTCTTTTGGCCCTCCTGTGCCTTCTATTGTATTACAATGTGCATAGAAAGAGGGCTCTGAAAAGAGCCATGGAGAATGCCCTGATTCTTTCAGGTTCTCCTATAAAGTTTAGCTACCGCGAGTTGCAAATTCGGACCTCAAATTTCTCACAGCTGCTTGGAACAGGCAAGTTTGTTCCCAACTATGTCATTCCCCCACAAGTACAGAGGAAGCAGAAGAAAATTTGCTCAGCTAAATTTCAGTTTAGAATTACTTTGTTTTATTGCAGGAGGATTTGGCAGTGTATACAAAGGAAGCCTTTCTGATGGGACGTTGATTGCTGTTAAGAAACTAGACAAGGTTCTACCTCATGGGCAGAAGGAGTTCATAACAGAAGTGAACACTATTGGCTCTATGCACCACATGAACCTTGTTCGTCTTTGCGGATACTGCTCTGAAGGATCGCAACGGTAGGCAATTCATCTGGGCCATCACCAAGGAAGTCCAGAAAGCAATTTTTTTTCTCTCTCTGGTCTCTTTTTTTTGCTTTTTAAATTGTAACTGAATTTGTTTTCCTACATTTTTCATTCTTGAAAAACATGTTCATTTTGCAGACTTCTTGTTTACGAGTTCATGAAAAATGGGTCACTTGACAAATGGATCTTCCCATCCTATACCAGCCGGGACAGATTGTTGGATTGGTCAACTAGGTTCAATATAGCCGTTGCAACTGCACAAGGCATAGCATACTTCCACGAGCAGTGCAGAGATCGGATAATACACTGTGATATCAAACCAGAGAACATCTTACTAGATGAGAATTTTTGCCCCAAAATATCAGACTTCGGACTTGCCAAACTGATGGCGAGAGAACATTCCCATGTGGTTACCATGGTACGAGGAACTAGAGGCTATTTAGCTCCAGAATGGGTTAGTAACAGGCCTATAACCGTAAAGGCTGATGTATATAGCTACGGGATGCTACTTCTGGAAATCATTGGGGGCAGAAGAAACCTCGACATGTCTTATGATGCACAGGACTTCTTTTACCCTGGGTGGGCTTTCAAGGTATCAGAATTGACCCCAGCTTGGAGAAAATTTCCCCAACCTGAATGACAACTGAGCCACTGATAATTGTCCGTTAATCATAAATGTTAATGTCGTTATGGGTGCAGGAAATGACCAATGGGATGCCAATGAAAGCAGCAGATAGAAGGCTTCAGGGGGCAGTGGAAGAAGAAGAGCTAACAAGAGCACTCAGAGTCTCCTTTTGGTGCATTCAAGATGAAGTTTTTATGAGACCTTCAATGGGAGAAGTTGTAAGGATGCTAGAAGGATCGATGGATATCAATGCACCGCCAATGCCGCAAACTGTTTTGGAATTAATCGAAGAAGGACTGGATCATGTTTACAGGGCCATGAAAAGAGAATTTAACCAATTTAGTTCTTTCACTAATACCACTACTCATCCATCATCTCATGCAACTTGTAGTTATTCAACAATGTCAGCTAGATAGCCTGAATTAAGGATAACCAAAATTTCTTCAATTTTTATCCCAATTAAGTGTTTGTTTTCTTCTCTTGGTTGAATCCATCGATTTAACGTATATTGTTTTTCCTATTTCGCATTAAGGAGACTTGTTCAACGAGCCCTGCCTAGACTCCATGTACTTGGGCATATGAACAATAATCTTCCAAGCTATTATGGATTTTTCAATTTTATTTTAATTGTGTTACAGCAAACAACGTATGAGATGATAATGACCAACAACCCAAAAACCAGTTCCTAGAAAAGAGGCAGAAAGGGATGATATGCTGATGTTACCTTTACTGAAATCTTTTAGCTGCAAACTCTTGCCTTTATTTATCCACAAACCTGAAAGAAGGAATGTTCCCAAGAGGGCCGTAACGCTAAAATGCATGTAACTCCCCAAAATCCCACGCTCAACCTAGATGCCAAACCAGCATAAAACCATTCCAGAAGTCTTCATCTTCTTCCTTGACATTGTTGTCTTGGCTGGCGCCAGTTGATTCTCTATCTTGAGACTTGTCATCGTCAGGATATTTTCGAGGGACTGGAAGCCCGCAGAGCTCATGATTACCGGAAAAATCAGATGCATCAAAGCTCTGAAGTTGAGTACTTGTTGGAATCCTCCCCGACATGTTATTATTTGGGATCTCAAAAGGTGATTCCCTCACCCCAGGGGCCCCCACCGCCCGACCCGAGGGGCCCCCACCGCCCGACCCGACGAGCATCGTGAGGGAGGTAAATCACGGTACTCCAGCGGCCTCCTAGATGGGATCCAGATCCTAGTGCCCACAAGGAGCCCGACATGTTATTATAATAAAGTTCTATGAAACATAAAAAATTCAGCTCAACCATGCTGGCTGGTATCGCACCTGATAAACGATTTCTGGATAAATCAAGCCACTGCAAGGATTTCAGTCGGCCAATCTCTTCTGGCATCTTTCCAGTCAAGCCATTTCTTGACAAGTTCAACCCAACCAGTGCTGTAAGATTCGCAATTTGCCTTGGAATTTCTCCAGATAATCTGTTTCCAGCAAGATTAATGATCCTCAACAGCTTAAGATTTTTTGGTACTCACGTAATCTTCCTTTCCATCCAATTAGAGCCCTATCTACTTAAATGCCTTCAAAATTTTGTCCTTCACCAGAAGATGAAGCATAATTGTAATCGTGATAGTCATGGTTGTCCGACTGTTTCCTTGTCATAACAGTGAAACTACCTAGACAATGTGGTATATGGTTCCTGAAACATTGTTCATAGAGAGGTCCAACAGAATGATATTTTGTAACCAACATAGCTCAACTGCAATGTTTCCATGGAACTCATTAGATTGTAAATTAAGAACCATCAACGAGACCAGACTTTCCCCTATCCATGCAAGTAACTTTCCAGATAATCTATTACAACTAAGGTCCAAAAATCTCAACGAACTGCAATTCATTAATGATGGAGGAATTTCTCTGAGAAGCTATTATTTCGTAACACAAATGACTGAAGCATGGATAAAGATCCCACAGAGGTTGGAATTTTTCCAGAGAAGTTGTTCACAGCTAAGTTCAGGACAGCTAGCTGTTTCCCATTCATGAAACAATCATCAGGAATGTCTCCAGATAACAAGTTCTCTGAAGGGTCAAGGAAATTCATGGCTCCAGCTATAACTGTACATACAGAAGAGATGGAACCCAAGAACTTATTTTTGGAAAGATTCAAGGAAGAAGCGTTGGAAGGGAGTAAAGGCAGAGAACCTTCAAACAGGTTTGAACTTAGATCTATTCCTAGGTTGGCAACGAAATGGACGGATAAATCTAGAACTTTTCCGATCAAAAAATTAAAAGAGATGTTTAGAAAAACTATTCTGTTCGATAGGTTCCAAAACCAGTGAGGAACAGAACCTTCAATTCTAGCATCTGAGACATCAAGCACCAGGTGGTTATTTTGCGTTTGAAGCCACTTGGGGAAACGAGGCCCCAAATTGATAGAATTGAGACCTGTTATATCCAACTTAAAAGGAGGAGTCCAATTGGAGTTGAATTTTAAAGCCATAGGGTTGTCATTCAAGTATATTTGTTGCAACCTTGAAAGATTTGTAAAATGAGCTTCAGTGACCACACCTTGGAAAAGATCATCGGAAACCCACAAAATCTCTAGCTTAGACAGGCTTCCAATGCTTTCAGTAATAGTCCCATTTAATTTGTTATAAACTATACATAATTTCTTCAACGATGGAAGCATTGAAAGATCAGGTAATGATCCTTCCAATTGGTTGTCACCCACATCCAATTCAAGAATACCAGAAATCTGGCGGAATTTTTTCGGAAAAGAACCAGTAAGCTGATTACTGTAGACAATCAGTTGTTTCAAGGAAGAAAATGTTGTAAAATCAGGTAACCCACCTTGCAGCTGATTCACTTCTAATTTCAGAATCTCCAACGACTTCTTTGCACACGTGGACAAACGTTTGAAAAACTCAGGAAAATCTCCGGTGAGATTGTTCCGAGACAGGTCAAGTGTATGCAAGCTACAAAAATTTCCAAAAAAGCTTGGAATTGCGCCTTCAAGTTCATTAAAGGAAAGATCGAGACTTGTAAGAGAAGTCGTCTTCTGTAATGCATGTCGAATGGAACCCACCAGCTGATTGTCACTCAGATTAATATCAACAAGACTAGTGTTTTTCAAGCTAAGCACCCATTGGAAAACCGTAGAAGACAGAGTTGGAAGAGAGATCAATGACAGAGAGCGAAATCGAAGAATTTATGTGGAAATTAGACAAAGGAATATTATTTTCAAGAGCTTAGACGCAAGGTTGTCAGGTGAGGGAGCTTACTAACAACTTGCAGCCAGTGCCGCCCTTGCCGAGGTTATTCCCACTCAAGTCCAAGACCTGTAAGAAAGAAGGATAAGAAAGCCACTCAAGGTTTTCAACGGAACTGAACTTATTATTGTTGTGATCAAGAGTGTGCAAGCTTGAGAGGTTCTTGAGCTGATAGGAGAGGGTTCCTGCGAACCCGACGTTGGATATATTGAGGTATATCAATTTGCTCAAGGAGCCATTGAAATGAGGAAGCAGAGCTCCCTGAAAATTATTACAACTCAAGTCCCCATAATTAAAATGTTGTAATTCAAGCAATGAATGGCTAATTTTACCTCTCCGAGGTTTCTTAACACCAATCTCAGTGACGTTAAGATCAAGCATGGTAACATGACCAGTTCTGTTGCTACACCAGATGCCTCTCCATTTGCAGCAATCTTTCTTTTCTTCTTCACCTCCCCAAGAAGAGAGATGGCCGTAGTCATCTACGAGGTCTTGTTTGATCTTGAGAAGCGCTTGTCTCTCGGTTTCTATGCACTGAGTATGATAATCTCCAGCAGCCCCTGGAGCTAGTTTCATGTGTGCTACAAGGATAACAAATGCGTAGAGGATTCGGAAGAACCGAACTATATGTATGATTACCATGGCCAAGACAACAAAATTGTAAGATAACAGCAGCGCCAAGCAGAAGGATATTATGGTATGGAGGACATAGGAGCCCTGAGGTGTAATGGGAACTTGTGTTGTGGAGGACGTAGATGATACCATGGAGAAATTCTTAGGTGATTCAGGTGTTTGGATTAATTCCTTTTCATTTAAATCAATTCAAGCCCATCAAGTTTCAAGCTCATGTTTAAGTCCAAACCCACTAAATTAAATATTTAAAGATTTGATTTCCAAAACAAATATCTCAAATATGATTTTTGCTTGGAAGATAAGTCAAGTTTGCCTATAAAAAGGCTTACATTCTTCATTTGTAAACCATGGAAGAGAAGCCAAAGCAAAAGAAAAGAAAAGAAAACAAAGAAAGTTTGTTTTGATGAAAAATTTAAGAGCTTAGTAAATTTAATTTTTTAAAAAGGTCGGGAAATGACAAAATAGTGAGACTATAATTTTAGGTTAGAAAATACTTTGTGAGTCATTATTTTGATTTAATTTCTATGTACCTATTATTTGATATAATGGAAGAATATTCAGATTTTATCTCATGAATGTAGCATAACTTTAAGAATGAATTATGTTAAATTTTTTTGTATATATTTTTAATTATTTTTGCTTTTATCTCATTTAAATTTATCCACTACATCCAAAAAGTACTTTTATTCATATGAGATTATTCATAGAGTTCAATAGTGAAAATTTTAAGAATATCTATTTTGTCAAATTTTGACATCCTCATTTTATTTTTGAAATTAATTTTTCTCAGATTTATTTTTGATAAAAATAGAGGTGAAGACTAACAAAATGGTTAATTTCACGAAACAAGATAAAAGATTTATTTTATAATTTATATCAATTAAGCTTGCTGAGATTTAATTAAGTTTACATGATTAACAAAATAATAGTTTTGAAGTTTCATTTTAATAAATAACACTAAAGATTTTTATTTTGAAAAATAGCATTTTCAATTGAAGTATAATTAAAAATTTATTAATTTTATATATTCATATTATTATTTTCAATCATCATTGATTGATGTTAATTAATCACTAATTGGTATGTAATGATTCGTCATAGTATTCTAATCAATTAATCAACAACAGCCATTAATTTTAATAAAAGTAATCATCAATCTTAATTAATAATTAATAAATCAACATGTATAAATATACTATTAATATATCATAATATGAAAATACATTTAAATATATATTTACATGGATTATTTTGAATTATATATATAAATTTGTAAAAGATATATAAAAATAATAAATAATGTATCATATCATATATTATATATATATTAAAAGAGGGAAGAGGGAAGTGAAAATACAAGTCTACCCATCCCCCTTTAATTTTAATAATTCAAAGATAAATATTATTTTAAAAATTTATATGAAGATAAATATTACTTTTTTAATTTTAATTCAAAGATAAATATTATTTTTTAACATTTATATAAAGATAAATATTATTTTTTAAAATTTACATGAAGATAAATATTATTTTTAAACTTTATTAAAAATAAATATAAAATATTAATATAAATTAGTGTACAAAATAAATTTATTAATTATAATTAGTGTATTATTTTATATTAATTATGATTAGTATATTATATCACAATTAAAATTAATAAATTAAAAATATAAATTAATGCATAATTTAAAAATAAATACTACTCATTTTATTTGTATTTGTTAGCTACTAAATTTTATTCAAAGTTAAAAACTACTAATTTTATTCAAATATAAATACTACTCATTTTATTTCTATTTGTTAAAAATTA
>CANYBF010741266.1:0-23570 GCA_948192965.1 Dalechampia spathulata
AAGGAATAAATGTAGAACCATATATTTATACGTATATGCCATATATTAATTAACATTATTTAATTTATTTATATTTTAAGCATATAAATTATTTAATAAAAATTCATAATCGCATAATTAACAAATATATGCATGTATACACACCTAATTAAATTAAATTTTCTATATGTATGATTTAATTAAATTAATACTCATACAAATAATTCTATATCATGTAATTAATTTAGCATATAATTCATGCATAAATTCCTATTTAATTCTTTAGCACATTCAATAAATAATTTACTAATATACATAAGTAAGAATACAACACGCATTCAAATAATCATGCAAAATAATCAACGTATAATTCTAAGTGTGTGTCGTGAGGATGTGACACACCCGGTGTGATTTCAAGGTTTTATAGACTTTAAGATTATGATTTCATCTATTTTTTAGAAAGTTATGTTTTGAGAGAACTTGAAAAACAGAGTTTTTTGATCAAACCTCCTACTGACTCACGATTTACAAACCAATGTCCTATAATTCTACCCACTCATTTGATGAATGGTTTAGACTGGATTAGTTTTTAAGTCAAGCCCTCCTAAGCTGTGTTGGCTTCTAGACCAAACTAATCGTTAAGACTAGGCTAGGCTAATATACTATGCGAAGATTCTAGGTCAAATTATTTTATAGGTAGAGGTAGACATATATGGGCAAGGATTAAACTTATGGGCCAAGCCTTAAGCTCGTCGGTCATACTTTAATATGTGCTAGATGCAATGGTCAAACTTAATAAAGTATACCAAACGATTAGTTTATGAAGTACACCGATATGGTTCTTTTTTTTAGAGAAATTTACAAAAAAAAACTACTTTTGAAAATATTATCATAAATAACTTAATCTTTTTTAAAAAATTAAAACTAGACTTTTTCATTCAAATATAGACTTTTTTCAATATTTTTCTCAAAAATACCCATTACCTCTATTTATTTGAAATTTTCTAATTTAAAATTTTTAAAATTACCTTTTTTCTCCCTTTTTTAATTTCTCTTTTAATTTTTTTAACTTACATTTTTTTTCATTATTTTTTCCTAATTCATCTATTCTCATACCATCAACTAAATCAACCTAAAAATTTCATCAAATGGACCCAAACTAACAAGAAAAAAAATGATAATTTGTACAATTCATCATATTATTATTTTTTAATTTCTTGATTCATTATTATTGATAAATTTCATATTACTATTATGGTTTTTTCTCATGTATTCTACTACAAAGTCCAAGGAAGATTCAAATAAGTGCCTTTTACAATGAAATTTCATGAGTGAATAAATGGATCTTGGGGAGTTTGAAACACTAGTGGTGCATGTTCATTTGAGCTTGAAAGGCTTGGCATCTACCAATAGCCTTGAGCGCCTTTGGAAGTAGCATTAAAGCTACTTTGATAGGCTCTTGATCTATGCTCAAAAATTTTATCAAGTTACTATAATTGGAAAGTTTTTCTTAATTTCTTTATGTATTTCACTTTGATTTTTATTGATGTTTAGTTCACACTTTGGTTTTTATTGATGTTAATTTTTCATTCATCATTTATGTTTTTTCTTGCAAATTTAAGTTTGTAATTCTAAAAAAATAGTAAAAAATTATATGCATGTTTCCTTTTCTATCAATTTTGCATGTTTGATTTAGCATTATGGTGTTTAGATTGATATTTTTATTTGTATATTATTTACAAATTAGATAATATAAATAATGTCTTTTTTCATGATATTAGATGAATGTTTTCGGGTTATATTCAAGTAAACATCCATTTTGATTCACATTTGTTCAAATTAATTATGCTTAAGTGTTTATACTTCAAATATTTTAGATCAAAATTAATTTAAAATATTTTCAATAATTATTAGATAAGATTTTTTTAATAAAAAAAGTGAATGTTATTACTTAATTCAATTGATAAGATTTAAATAATTTTTTTAATTTTCTATAGTAATGAGAACTTAAATCATTAATATTTGACTTATTTGAACTTGTGTTTCTCAAATTTAGTTTGAGATTTAGAATTTGACACCAATATCATAATTTTACTCACTTTGAGTTTGGATTTGAATTTAGATTTTATAATATGCTTTAAATTTGATTTTTATATTCTTATTATTTACTTAATTTGAACTTAACATATTTCCATAATTTAGCGTCAAAGTTCAAATTGATAATTTAAACTTATATTCACTACAAGAGATTTGATCTATGCCAATGCTTTTTTTTAATGATATCAATGCAAATAAGCGTTGGAAAAAATCTTACCTACATAAAAAAAGGTGTTGAGAAGAGCGTGTTTATATTCATAATGGAGAAGAATTTAGCAATGCATTTTCTAAAGTAGGTAAAATTCTTCTCAATACAATGAAAGTGTTGGGGAATATAATATTACCAATGCTTACCAATTGCGTTAGGACATTTAGTTAATCATATAATTAGAATAGCATTGAGAAATTAACATTGCAATGGTTTTAAAAATGTTAGAAAATAAACTTAACCATGCTAATTTTAAGCGTTACTTAAAACACATTATCAAAGCTTGATTCCATTTACATTAATTGAAAAGTTATTACATGATTAATTTATTAAAGAAATTGATATTATTATATTTTTAGTTTATGTGAAGTAATAATAATAGTTGAGTGTCAAAATCAATATTTTCTTATATGTTTTGATACTCAATAGTTAATTCTTTCACTTTGACCCCAAGGCGAAAGCCCCTGACATGATCATATTTATCTGCTTCTCCCACCATATCATCAAAAATTTAATATTATATGGTATTTAATGATTTTGAGGTAACTACATGTTTACTAATATGAGATATTGCATTTTCCTATTTTTTAAAAGATATATGTTAATTACCTAACATGAAAGAAATGTAGGCATTTTAATTAAAAACAACGAACTATTATCTCTGTGGATGCCTTAGCAATATAACTCTCATCCTTACATTTATGTGTCATTGTAAAGAATTATATACATCTAGGCAATGTACTAACATATAAATAATCCTCCTATTTAACAGCTCATCATAACAATAACACCCTTCTAATATTTATAACCATATATGTGTAATCATCAAATTACTTACTTAAAGACCTAGTATCATTGATCTATAATCAAGTCTAACATACAATTTAATGATTACTAAAGGATATAGATCATGTTTTATGATATTATAACCTATCAAATAAGTTCAACATGTACAGTGTTATGAACATAGTGATATTATAAGATGTTATGCTCTTTTATTGATGAATATTCATATGAAAAGGGTTATAAATAATGAATGATACCTTGTGATATGACGACCTAATAAATAAGGTCGACCAGTGAAAGATCACTGATATAGAGGTATGACATGGTATTTATTAACTTTCTTTATGGATGTTCACATGATATAGAATGTGAATGGTGACTTTTAATGAAAGAATGATGCTACATCTTATTGTTACATCGTTATAGTACTACAATGTCTTAGTTACCTTGTTTAAATTTTATTATTATACAAATATGGTAACTTGCCTATGATATGTTTTTGAATTGCAAACAGAAGTTATAGTTAGTGATCTAAAGTATTATGACCCACTAGTCAAGGTCAATGTATGGTGTTATATAGTAATTGTACTATGATGTATTATTTATCTTATTTAATGTTTAAAATTATATGAAATGAGTTACATATGGTATTACATTCTAATGCTTACATATTTTAAACGTGGCATCAAAGCATAGTGATTACATATCATGTCATGAATCATACAAGTATAAAGGTATATATTGATGACATACCATAAAAATGTTATAAAGCAAGAAAGGAAAGGAAAGAGATGGTTATAGAGCTTAAACAAAGTTTGTTATTGATACGTACTGGGTCATATAGTTGAATTTCCTCAAGAAATCATAAAGTTGGATTCCTATATGGAATCATAGAGTTATATGTGTGTGTGTGTGTATATATATATATATATGATATGTTCCTATAAGAACCATAGGTACCGATACACCCAATACAAGATTGTGCACAATCACAAAGGCAAAAGAATTGATATAGGAAAAATAGAGGGGCATGCATAGCATAATGGCATTCATAATACATACAACATGGCATTGCTGTAAAATGATTCAGATACAATTATAATAGATGTTTATGATACTAATGCACAGGACATGATTATGTCATAGAGGATATGAAATATAGTTATTTGAGCTTATGCTCATAGGCAGCAATGTTATGTTGAGAGTATGATGTTATTCATTGATAGCATTTATATGTTGATCATTTATAGAGATATACAGACAGAGATGATGATTCGTATTGCTTATTATATTGTGAATTGCTAATGACAGGAATACATGATAGAGTTAAAGTATGACACTTTACAAAACTTATAGGATTTAATTATATCATGGAAATGTTTATAGCAATGATGATGAAAGATATTGGCATATATTAAAACAATATAGTAAATATATTATGAAACTTGTATTTCTTACAAGTACACATGAAACGGTTATAGATTCAATGGATACAGGTGATGTTATATCATGATAAATGAGCTGTTATAGAATTCTAGTGAATGTTTTATAATGTTATGGATCTACTATATTTATAAATGATAATTATATGCATGAGTTGCTTGAGAATGCTATTCTTGATTAATTATATGATGATATAACTATAATTTATGATTAAGATGAACTTATACCATAATTATTAATGTCATGAAAGCTATTATGTAATTCATGATTAGTTTATAATCATTATGTTTTATGATTATAGCACCATTGAGTTTTATATATAGCATTCATCATTTGATGGACACAGGTTAGAAGATCTCTATGAAGCACTCGGATCTAGAAACACCAGTTCAGCATGACTTACTTTGATGGCAAGAACTTGGATCAATATAATGTTCTTCTATATAGTTATATTTTACAACTAGAGTAGTGTATTAAGGCACTAAATACATACATTCGATGTGAGTTATGATATTATTGAATGTTTTCTTCAGACACAATATATAGTATGAATTTTACATGTATCAATTTTATGAGAAATAAATTACGTATGCTTTTCAGTTACTTGTAAACATTATTTTACAAGATAGAGTTTTTTAAAAAAATTTTACTTCACTTATAGGATAATTAATAGTTTCCATTTATTTAGAGACTATTCATTATTCTATTAGAGCATATTGCACTCTGAGGGGTGTGATATTGATGCTAGGTATAGTTAGTTGCTAGCCTTTGTAAAGCTAGCTTATCTATTTTGTTTGCATCTTCTAGGTAGACATTGGTTCTCAAGTAGTTCATAATATCTACATACCATGGAGCTTCTACATGCTAGTCTAGTGCCATGACTCATTCATCCTCATCGCAAGGGATCCTTAACTACTTAATGATCATAGACTAAGCTTGACTCTATGATTGTTCACATACTAAATTCAGTATGGCCAAGGCATTAGCCATTTAATTCTCATCTTGTGAAGCATGAATAAATTAGCATTAATTAAAATTGTAAACCAGCCTTGAGTCTCTCTTCTTTGATACCCCTCTTATCCATGGATTGGTTGATTACAAACATCAAATCACCAAACACTTCAACTTCTCAAACAGCGAGCATTAGCATAACTTTGATCCAAAATAAAGATGCTTAATATTTAACGATATTGTTAGTGGTTGGAAAGCTTAACTGCTTCAAAAGCATAATTAGTTCACCTTTTTCATCATTTAGACCATAGCCATGCATAACTTTTCAATAGTGTTGCATTTACATTGTATTGGCAATAGTTTCTTACATAAATAATATGTAATATGCCTAACATTGGCTTCATTCTCAATAGCTATCATTGCCCTCTCTGACTTCTCCTCCAAAGTTAGATAAAGCAATAGTGGTTTCCTTGGTTAAGATAACTATAGAATCCATCAGTTAGAGAGAGAATTCTTTACTCTCTCAAATGCAAATGGGTAGTTCTCAACACAAACCAAAGGTTGGTTCTTATTTAAAAGCTTGAAGTTAGGCTAACACATGATTGTAAGCTTAGTAATAAATCTACTGATATACTAGAGTTGCCCTAGAAATTCATTGCCTTCTATCTAAATTTTAGGATAAGAATCTCTTAGATCAACTTAACCTTGTCTAGAACCAATGCAATACCTCTTTAATTGATAAGATGACTTAGTAGCTTACCAAATATCACCCCAAAAGTAAACTTCTTCAAATTCATTCTAAACTCAATCCATATGAGAAATCTATAGAGAGTAACAGGATGCTCTCCATTGATAGGAGATTTTACCATCATGTCATCCATGTAGAGTTTGACCATACCTCGATATGGTAAATAAGCCTTATCTAAATCCTAATGGTTACATAAATCCTAACTATGCCATCCTTCTTAGGTATTGAAACCACATTGGCCAACTATTCTAAATAGTCAACCACCTTAAGGAACATAACATCCAACTACTTTTAAATGTCTTCCTTAACTCTATAAGCCCATTCTAGTTGAAGTCAACATAACTTCTATTTGAGAGGCTTAACCCGAACTTGATCAAAATTCTATGTTTTACAATAGTTATATCAACACTTGACATGTCTTCATAACCTAGAGCAAAGACTTTTATATGTTATTTTAACACTCTAATAATTTACGTTCTCTCATTAGAAGTTAAATCTAATGCAATATAAAGTGAACATGCTTTATCATCTATACCAATATTAACAAATTCAATGCATGATATGTTAATGTTAAAAATGCTCATGCTCATGTTCATGGATAATGCCATCAGAATACACATCACAAACATAAGCAAGACTATTTTTCATAGTATTAAATTTGGAAGTGATTACATCATCATTGAAAAGAACAGTGATAGAGATAACATCATCATCATATAAATTCTCATCAAAATTACTTTCGAAAATAGTAGCAATGTCGTGCTAAACCTTCTAAAGCATAAGATTACCAATATCCAAAATTTATAGCTTGATCTTCAGTGCAACAACTATGATAGGCTTCTAGGTTGAGCAACCAATAGTGAGATCAACAACATCTCTAAAAATCCAAAGATCATCATCAAGGTTGATGGGAGAAGTAAGAACAACAACTTTTTGGATTCTATTAAGGCTAACAGATCACATATAACACCAAAGATTACCAACTAATAATTAAAGAAATCATCTAAGTGCATCAACTTAGGAGCTTTATCATATTGTGGTCCCTTGGATAAATGCAACCACCTTATAATTCTCTGACTTATCTGAATTATTAAGGTTAAAGCTAATACAATATCTTTCTTCCCACATGGTTATAGGGATGTTGAACTCCATCAAACCTTACTAGAAGTGGCCCAATCTTTTGCCATGAATAGAGTTCATGTTAAGCATCATTCTCTCTATAATAGGGTTTAATTGGTATGAGCATGGCTTTGGTTCCTAATTAGCAGCAATCCAAAAACCAATCATGAATGGTATATTTTTTCTAATACAGGCTAAGATAACCTCATCATTAATGGTTATAGTCATTACACCTTCCTCATTTAAGAACTTGATATTTTAGTGCAAGGTATGTAATACACCTCCTAGTGATTGAATCATAATCATCCCAATAATAAGGTAAAGAATACTATATTATCAAAAATAGTGAAGTCCATAATTGACTCAATCAACCCAATAGATATAATTATAATGAAGGTACTAATAACCTCCCTCTTTCACTCATCATATACCTTAATGAATGTCTTGGATGGCTTCAAGTCTGAAGGTTAAATCTCAAGCTTTGGTAGCACCTTAAGAGAATAGACATTAATATCAAAACCATCATCCACCATGACATAAGGAGTAAGGAAGTTCATGATATGCACCTTAACACCTTATTATGATGTATACCTTTGACCAATAAATCCACATTAGAGAAAGTGATCATGTTGGATTTTAACTCCTAGTTCACCAAATGACTCTTGTTGTTGGTAATGGTAAAAGGAGAAATCCTCATGTTGGATAATGTCTTAACAATGGCCCATTAATGTTGTTGAGCAGATAATGCCAAGTCCTAAATGTTGATATTAGCATGTGTCTTCTTTAACTACTTGATAACTACATTCTCATACTAAGCAACCTTTTCTCTCTTATCAATAAGTTATGAAATTGTTGTATTGCTAAGACTAGCTTCATCCATAACAAGTCTCACCTCAATGACCTTCTCTGGTTGTCAGGCTTCTTCCCTATATTAAAAGGAGTTAACACCTTGCCACTTTAGCTCATTTTAAGAACCCAAGAAGACATCTTATTGGCTCCTAGTACTTTTTTTGGCTTAAATGTCTTAAGGGTTGGCTTGCCTAACTTAACTCACCCTTCTTCAGTTTTTAAACCCCTATCAATTCAAACTTAGTAGACTTTTAAGTACCTACAGACTCAACTTTTAAACTATCATACCAAATATCTATGGCACTAATGTCAAACCCACTACCAAGTTTAAAATTAATAGTAGCCAATCTAGGACCTCCTTACTACTAAGTGAAGAAAAGAAACTGAGAATCAAAGATTTTAGGAATCTTGATTATATCATATAGGTATGGTTGGCCTTATGATAGTTTAGTAAAAGGTTAGTTTTGATAGAGGGTTTGGATTTCTCAAGATTATTAAGCTCACCTGAATCAATGAGATCTTGGATGACTCACCTGAAGGAGCAATAAATATCTGTGTTATGGCCATGATACTAGTGATAATGGTAGTAGGTTTTGGTGTTTGTTATAGCTAGGGGTGGTGATTGAAAATTTATTTTAAGTAACTTCATGAGATAAGCTTTAAGGAAAAATCTAAAGACCTTGGAAAGTGACATCCCAAGATTTGAGAACCTCTAAGGTTGGTTTGTGTTTTAAAGTATTCAGGTAGGTGGCTACAAGGCATTTTTATATAAGGATTTATGTGTTATCTATGTATAGGTGGTGATTTTGGGTTTGATCAAAGAAGTGTCCTTCTTCTTCAACCCTTTTCTCTGCTTAATCCTTTGGATGACTATATATATATCCTTAAAGGCATAGAAGGTATGGTACTTCAACTTATCATGGTATAATAGGAATGACCTCATAAGAAGCTTGTTAATCATATCATACTCTGATAGTTTTTACCTAACTAATGCAACTTTATCCATCCATCTCTTAAAGTAGTCCATAAAAGACTCATTATGTTTCTACTTTACCATCTCTAAATCTAGTAGAGTTACATCCAATTGGGATATGAACCGATACTACTTGCAGAATGCAATGCAAAGAGGCTTCCACTTAATTATGGTTGTCTTGTTTAGACTATAATACTAAGCTAGCATTGGTCCCTCCAGAGAGATGAAGAAAAGTTTAATTATTTGCCCATCCAATAAATCAATGGTGCTCATCATCATTATGTACATCTTCATATGGTTCTTTATATCCCTAACTCCACTGTAATTAGGAACATTCAAAAGCTTAACCTTGGTAGGTAGCCCTTTGATGGCTTAAATAAAGAACTCATCAAAGACTAAATTAGACCCCATGCCCTTAATCTTAATGATGGACTGTAGTTATTTGATCTTCTCTTCTAGTGTAAAAGTTTTAGTCTTGTAGATATCATGCATCCATATAAGAGTATCATCATTTATCTTTGCATCATACTAATTAACTGCCTTACCCTTATCCTTGATCAACGTTTATGGGATGATGTACTCCCTAGGGTTAAAGGTTTCCTTGATCTATTATTATGGGAGAGCTTTAAATTCAATAGATAATAACTTTTCCATTGATGATCAATCATGGCTTATATGGCCATAAGTGAAGTCTCATCAAAGGTTGCATGAAGCTTCTTAGAAGGTGAAGTAGTAGATTGTGGGTTTGTCATCTTTCTATACATGATAAATAAAGTTAGCATGGATGCATGAGTATGCTTTTTCTTTCTAATGCACGTGATGCACCATGTAGGATGTATGCATGGCCTATGCTAGGAAACATTTGGCTTTATGGCTACAATAGAAATTGGTTAGAGAAAATTGCATCAAAATGCATGTATGCATGTTTGATAGAAAACATGAGAAGGTTAATGAACACATAGCACACAACAATGCTCTCTTCCACCATTATAACTCTATGAAGATTGGTCGATCCAAATTCTCCTAGGTAGGATACTAGCCTGGAGTTACACTATGAACGCGAGGCATGAAACTCTTAGCATGTGAGGCAAGTAAAAATTTAATTATTGCTCAATCATATGAGGAATTACAATGAAAATTTGATAGTATTTCAAAATAATCATATTGCTTTAAGAAGAGAATGCCTATAAGATGAGCATAAATTTGTGCACCCTTTTAGAATTATGATAGAATCCTGACTCTTCATAGAGCAATATATGTTTAGGAAAATAGGTCAAATTTAAGTAAATCTACTTATATGATAAGGCATTAATCCACATAGCATGCAAAATAAGTACCCTAATTTTGAAATGTTAGTATAATTAACTATACAGACTTTAGTCCAGTAAGTAGGATAAGGTCTCTTGCTATTGTAATATCTAATAATATTGCAACATGCTCCCATAAAATAGATAATAATCTTTGCACTAATGGAAAACTAAAAAATATTCTACGAAGGATACATGCCAATTAAAAATTTTCAATACAGAGTCATATATTTCCAACACTAATTGATACCTACCTACAATAATTATTTCAAATAAATACAATATAACATTTGATCATAGTGAGTATATCCAGGCAACCCAAATTATATATTATAATGTAGGCATAATTACATAAACATATATCATGGTCATACATAACAGTTTACTGTTATAAGTTACAAAATACTAAAGTTGCATAATTAAACAATAGCTAGGAGTAAGCTACAAAAATCCCTAACATGAATTGAATGATAACAAATCAAAATCTATAATTGGTGTCTAGGAATCCACATGTAAACTTAAACAACAAGGATCTGTGTTTTTCAAATGATAATGTTAAGTAAAACTCAATGGTGCTATAAGTTATGTAAAGAAAAATAATGATCAAACATTTATAATGGAGTATTTAAGAAATATCAAAAGTAATTTACATAGTATATGACTATTAAATACATATAGATATTGAACCAAATAAGTAATTCTCAACAATTATCATTCTTATTTATAGATGTATCTACTACCACAGTATTTATCTGACATACCCAGTGGTGCAAGAGTATATTCCTTATTATTCATTCACTTGTTCCTACTATGATTATAAAAAAATGCAGAGTGAATCATGATTGATGCAGTGCATGTATTCATGTTGTACATCTCTTTCCCTTTGTCATTCGTAATCTTTCATAACATCTGCATATTGGGTAATCATTAATACTTCTTACATCGTTGTGTCTCAATTACTTTATCATTTCTTAAAAGAAACATAATAGTTCATCATACCCCAGTATGCCTCATCATTATTCATATATGTTATTCACATTAGAATCTTTTCAAAAAGAAAAAATATATATATATATATAATAGCACCACCCTTATCACTTATGAATATGTATATATATATATATATATATGTTGTGTTATGTAATTATGAATGAGTATATAATGCAATGTGTATGTTATGCAAAAATGTTATTTAAGTGTATGCAAAATGACACATCTATTCATATATATATAAGTGTTAGATCTCAATCCCTTAATTAGATCATAGTTAAGTAACTATATGTATTAGCACATACTTGCTACACCCTTACCCTTATATAATTTCTGAGGTGAAATAGTAGTAGTCACCTCCTGACGAGATCCTGTGCCATTTCCAATTTAAATATACTTAGTATAAACATCATGTTCATTTTTAAGTATCAATTCTACTTAACCATGTATTCATAGAAAGAAGAATGCAACTTTAAATTTGTATTGGTTAATGTCAATCGTGTTATCACTGTTATTAATTGATAGAATAAAATTATAATCAATTTATGAAAAAATTAACAAGTATACAAAATTGATAGCATAAATTTATTATTTATTATTATATCATCCAATATTGGTGGGATGTTTTATTATTGTCACTACTTTGATTATCAAAAAATGTTTAATTGATCTACAAGAAAGTTGAATTGTTTACAGAGATAGCTGCTGAAAATCATCATTTATCATTGTTAAAGTTATCAAATGATAATAGGATGATTTTATTTATTGTTATATTTATTATGATTACTTATTATGGATTTTCTTATTTTATTTGTTTATTTATTTATTTTGATATTATAATGAGATAATTGAATTTTATTCACAACATTCTTATTATTGGACACCATGAAGTTTTAAACTCAATATTTATCATTTGATAAATATAGATCAAGGTAATTCAGAGGGATGTTTGGACTAGTGAAGCACTAGTTCAATTAGGGTAATTTTGAGACTTAAATAACCCTCAAAACTACATTTGAACCATGTAATACATTCGTAGTAGATATTTGTTATGCAACTATCATTATTTAGTTTAAAGGTAGTAAAATATTTTATGCTTATGAATTAGCAAAGATATTAAAATTATCTCACATGTGGCTTATCTAGATTCTATATATGATACTTATATACAGGAAATAGTTGATGGCATGCCATAAGAGTTTTGTGAATGTTGTATACAATAAGTGATTTTGAAGCCACAAGTTAATAATAAATAGTTACAAAATAAACCAGATATATGTTACTGCTATAAAAAAAATTCACATATCCTTTGTAGAGTGATTAATGAATTCCTAAGTTATGATTTTTAATAATCACCCTATGGAAGCATGTTTCACCATTTGGGTATGACAACTTCTTGATTGATTTTATCTTCATCAGAATTTTAGGACTAT
This sequence comes from Dalechampia spathulata, assembly GCA_948192965.1. NCBI lineage: Eukaryota > Viridiplantae > Streptophyta > Magnoliopsida > Malpighiales > Euphorbiaceae > Dalechampia > Dalechampia spathulata. The sequence continues at coordinate 12,884 of CANYBF010741266.1, forward strand.
TATCAATAGTTTAGGGGTTAGGGTTTTATTTAGTCTTTCCTTTAACAAAGCTTTTATTTGATCCTTGACTTTAGAATACTAGACTTTTGTTACATGTATTGTACGTCTATATGAATTACTTGATTTATCATTTATTTTCTTATAACTTTTCATTAATAATTTTTTACTAGTTAATATTATTTTTATAATTTGAAATCAATATTATTATCATTTAAATATTTTATACATGTACCTATTAAAAGTGTTCTTTATAAATCTTCTTTATTATTTTAAATTTTTATAATGTAGCAATATACGATTAAAATTAATCAATAAGAAAATTTATTTTTATAAATCATACAACAATTAAACATATAAATCATACAAACACTACAAAAAAATAACAATTTAGCAACTGGTAAAATGATTGCTAAATAACTATTAAATATTATTTTATTGATAATTAGTAACAAAATTTATATGTTGCTAAATTGCTAGTTGTAAATATATTAGTAACTATTTTAGTAAATTATTGCTATTGAAAGAATTTAGTAACAAAATATATTATTGTAATTTTATAATATTTATATATTATTGTAAAACAATAACAATATTATAGTTGTACATTAACATGTAATCAATCTATTGAAAAATTGCAAACATATTATACATTTGTATTTAATAATTATTTTAAATGGTTAGATTTTTACAACTATTTGTTTATTGTTATAATTTATGATTGTTAGTTTGTTGCTATTTTGTAATGGTTTAAAAATTTTAGTAACAAATTATAGTCGATGTTATCTTACAACAATGTGAATAATTATAATGTTATAACAAATTGATATCATTATTAATTAATAGTAGTTTCAAAATTATTGTTAAGTAATATAGGAATTGTTATAATTGGTAAATGGTTGCTACTTAACAATAAAGTTTCTTTAAAAATTTATCTCTAATAAATTAGTAAACTTACTTAATTTTATAATAATTTGATTTAAAATATAAATTAATTCTTTTGAAAAACTAAAATTCTACATTAATTAATATAAACCATGAAAATTTTAAATTAATATTAGTTTATATGAATACAACAATATTCATTTAGACATTAAAATGATAAATAAAAATATTTCATGTATATTAACCATACTAACTTCAATTCTACATAATACATACATATAGTCTATCACTATGATGGCTAATGTAAAATACTCAAAGAAACTTATAAATTTTCACATATTTGAGTCATCATATCTTGCATTTATTTCATAAAATCAAGATGCTCTTATTCATGTTGTTGATTTCGTTGCTCTAATATTTGCATTTGCTTCTCCATTCAAGTTTGTTGTTATTGAATTTGCTTTGGAAGTTCATGAAGCTCTCCTTATAAAGCCTCTTTATGTAAGCAAGAATCTGATGATGAGTTTGAAGAATGCAAAGTATAGTATGAAGATGTATGAGAACTTATCATATACTCTAATCTTCTTATCACCCCCAACAAACCTCTAAATAAAATTGATTCTCATATATTAGTTCTAACTTGGTAAAACCTTCTTTTGATTGAGACACATGTGCCTTCAATGTCATATAATGATCTTGTAGTGAAAAATACATTTCAAAGATTAGTGATATAACTAAAAATTTTTAAAAACAATTTAGAATCTATTAGAGCTTACATGAACAACTTTTGACCTAACATCAAAAAATTCACTAGTTCACTTCTTTTTTTGAGTCTTCTCAAATAGCTTATGAGGATAAAGATCTTACCTTAAAGCTTTTTTCTAGTACAAAACACATGCAGCATAAATAAAAATAGTAATGCAACAACAATAGTTATAGTAAAAACAAAAAATCAATAAACTTGTTATGAAGAAAGAAGAATACATAATCATAATAAAGAAAAATCAATATTTTTATAGTGTGAAATTGAACTTAGAATAACTTCATATAATTTGATAAAATTTAGTTTTTAGTAAAATTTTTATCATAAAATTTTCATTTTTAAAAAATTATATTATTTGTTAGTCTCAAAAGTAATGGTTAAGAAGGAGGTGAATCAACAAACTTAAAAAATTTAAAATAATTTTAGCAAATTATTTTCAAAACAAGCAAACTATTTTTGAAATTTGCAAACTACAATAAATTTTAAAAAACTTTTTTTGTCAAAACAAATCAATTTTAAAAAAATCAAAGTTATGGAAATAACTTGATTGATTTTCAAAAACTCCCATTTGGAAAACAATGGATTAATTAGAATGCAAAACCTTTATCAAAAGTTTCTTAGAAATAAAATAGATAAAATTAACATGCTAATAAAGGAGAATAAGAGAGAAAAATAATGGATACACAATATATAGTGGTTCAGCTTAAATGCCTACATTCACTCTCTCAAAATCAAGTTTAAGGCTCCACTCAAATCAACAAGTTTTCAAGACTAATTTGAAATCTTTACAACAATAGTTTTCAAGACTAACTAGCAACCTCTTCAAGTTTTCATATAAGGCTAACTTAATAACCTTTTACAATAGATAAAAATATTTAAGTAAAATTCTCACACTTTTTACAAAATCCTATGAAAAGATTGAGAATATATATTTAAAATCAAGCTCTTTGAAAATATTTTTAAAGATGTATATGTATTAAATCTTTTTTCACTTTTATTGTTGTGTTTTCTAATTTTAAAAGCTCATGTATTTGTACTGAAATATGTTACTATTATATTCCAAATACATTGAATATAAAAATGTAAGTTAATTAAATCTAATTTTGAAAACAACTTCTATTACATGAAATCAATAGATTAATTTTAGTGATAGATAGATTTATTACCAAATTTGATTTTTGAAAACTTATTATTTTTAAAACATCTGAAATTTATTTTATTAAAAGAGGAAAATTTATATTTTGAAAGATGTGAGATTTGAGCTTTATAAGAAATATATTTCTCAATGATTTCTTAACAAAAATCTAAAAAAACCTCCTTACTAATTGTCCTTCTAGAACATCCTCTTTAAATTGCTCCATGAAGCATATAGAAATCATTCCAAGATGGAGCTAATTATTCAGATTTTCTTTTGTTAAACTGATTGTTTCCTTTCGTATAGATATTTAATATATTTGAATTTTGAAAAATCAAATAATTAAATCTTTCATAAAATAATTTGGAAACAATTAAATATTTAAGAGATAAGATAATATCATTTCTAAAATTTTAAATAATCAATTACTTAAATATGTTCAAAAACTAATAAGTCTTATCCAAAGAATATCTTCAAAAATATTTACTAAATAAAATATCCACAAGTAATTGCATGAAAATCAATTTATCTATAAACCCTTAAAATCACATGAAGTCAAAAACAAGTATAAGTTAAAAGATATGAATTATTTTAGTCTACATAAAATCGCTAATCACGTATAAAATAATGATTCAATTGATTCAAAGATAGAAAATATTTCATTCAAAATATTAAAAATAGATATAATCACTTGAATTAAATAAACACTTATTTAAAAATAATCAATTCTGACATTCATCAAAATCAAAAAGTTAACATTATTATACATATTATTTAAAATTTTATTATAATACGTAATTACAATCTTAACAAAATTATATTATTATATGTATCATATAAAATTTTATTAATACATAATTTTAATCTTAATAAAATTTTATTATACTATTATTATTAATATAAACTTTTAATCTTAATAAAATTTTATTAATACATAATTTTAATCTTAATAAAATTTTATTATTACACATTATTTTTACAACAAGATTTTTATCTACTTAAAATTTTATTGTTTTACATATTATTATTATAATACTTAATTTTGATCAATATAAAATTCTATTAAGACAAATATCATTTTTGTAACATGATGTTCAAAATTTTATTTTAACATATACTTTTAATTGTAATAAAATTAACAAAATTTTTCTTTTTAAAAATATTAATATTATATATATCATTTAAAATTTTATTATAATACATAATTTTAATCATAAAAAAATTCTATTATCACACCATCATTGTTATAAGAAACTTTTTATTATCTTCTTGAAATTTTGGTGTTACATATATCTTTAAAAATTATATTGTAATTTATAATTTTAATTTAATAAAATTCTGTTATTATAAATATCATTTTTATAATAAAATTTGATCTCTTATAATATATAATTTTAATTTCTATTATTGTATTTACAAAACATATTTTATTTATTCAATTAAAATCTATATTTAATTTAATAATTTTATAGACCAAAATTATATTTAAAATTTTATATATTTATAATTAAATAAATATAAAAATATGCAATTAAAATTAATTATTGACGTAAAATAGTTATTTTAAAAAAAGTTACAATATTACTTATAAATTTTTGGCTTTTTCAAAAAAAATTATTTATAATTTATATTTTTTGAACCTCATTATGATTTTGATAAAACTTTTATAAGTCTTTAATAGATGAAAAATTTAAGAAATGATTCAAATTTAAGTTAGCTAAAATTTAATGTCTCAAAATTAATCGTGACCATATTGTTCAATAATGTCTGCATTCTTTTATACAATACAGAGAGCCACACTTGATGCAAAATGCTTTCGTATTGATGAATGCGTTTGACATGGGCGTAGTCTTCTTCAACTTACTGTCATCTGTCGCAAATTTTATCATGTAAATATAGACAAAAACAAAACAGAACATTTTAACGATCTAAACTGGTAGTAAGGTTTTTTCTAAAGTTGGTCATTCGCCAGTTTTAGGCTCGCAAATCAGAAGTAAAAACATGCCTACGTACACACAAAAATTACCAGATTTAACATCCAACTTATGACATGGTAAAATCTTTTACCAGTCGTCTTGTTTTTTCTTTTTTTTCTGTTCAACTTTCACGGTTGGTTGATAAGCTTCAACTAATTTATGCACTAGGAATTATTTCTTGTAAGTTCAGAATTAACTTGACTAGCAATAAATATGCCTAGATCCTAATAGGAAAGATACAGGATAGCATACCGAATCTTTTGGCTCAACCTCAAGGATTGGTCTCTTCATTCTGCCGGCAGGGGCTTGCTGCTCGGAAGGCAAGTCAATAAAATAGCAGCCATTAGTCCGGGAGCAACTTTATTTATGTTTCTTTGCAGAAAAGTTGAGGAAAAAAACAGAATACCATTCATAGCCAATGTCCATGTCAGAATCAGGGTCCCATCTCTCATCTGCATCATCCTGGTCTTCATCTGTCTGATTATTTCAATCAACCATTAGCAAAACTTCATTACATCAGCTAAAAGTATAAAACCAGAGGACTAAACTAACATGAATAAAAAAAGAAAACAGAGTTAAATTGGAACACAGAAAACTAAAAGCCTAATGGAACGGCTTCTAATGAAGCATATCAGAATTGACCTGGAAAAACTTTCCTCTCATCATTCTAAATCTTAATTGTATCACACTTCAACTTGGTCTTTAAACAACTTAATGAAATTGTAGTTGTATGCAAAGGCAGGAATCCAAATTGAGCTAGTCGCCTTATGGCTTCTCCAAAATTTAAATGATGTCTTACCTGAAAATTATGCTTATTGTGAGAAGAAAAATTCATATATTTTTTATCCCAATTGACTTTGGACAACGGCATAAGCCACTGTACCATGGAAACACGACAGTTATCCTTTTCTCAGTTGATGTGGTTGTTTGTAGCATGAAATCATAATTTTGTTTTCTTACCGAAAGCAAACAACATAAAACCATGTTAAATGAAATCTTAAATAGGCCGAAAAGTATCTGCTGCATTAAATACAAAAATTTCAGCGAAAGTTTAGAAGATAAGAAGTGTAAACTAAGCTGCTACAATTAGCTGCTATAGCAGCTTCGATAGATATGAGAACTACAACTCATATCCAGAAGAATTCGGGAGGCGAAAAATGCTAACTAAACGCCAGCTATCACTAAAACGCGTGTAATCGGACCCGATCAATATCTAATTATGCAAGTATAACTGCTGAATGCAGTTAAACATGACAAAATAAATTGAGGCAGCAGCACACATACATCTGGCATATGAGTACTGGGTGGTACTTCCTGGAATTGTACACTGGGTGCATGTTGAAGCCTTGAAAGATATTCAAGAAGCTTGGACTTAATTTCATCGAGAGAACGACGTGTATTCTTGTTTTCCATGTTACTAGGAGCAACGTGAAGGGTGTAGTCTGGACCAAAATATTCATAATACTCATGATATGGAACTTTGTCATCAACTTCCAATCCAACTGCAACTGCCGTCTGCCTTGTGTGAAGCGTGTTAAGAAGAAGAAAGTGATGAGCTTAAATGAAAATATTAAGCACCGACAAAAACAACCTCCAAGTTCTCTTACACTTACAATATGTTAATTATCTGAAGAGTGAAATGTTTTATAGAAAAAATACGGACCTCATAGCACCAGCAGCGAGCAACGTTACGAATAGTATAACCACCACCACCCAGAAGCAATAATGGCAAATTGTATGACCGTAGATATCTGACACACTCTGCGTGGCCTTTGATGGAGAGATTGAAGCATCCTAATCTATCCCCAGATAACGAGTCAGCGCCACATTGAAGAACAACAGCACCAGGGTTATAAAGTTGCATTACTTTACTAATTATTGGTTTGAATAAGAAATGATAATTTTCATCATCAATTCCATCATCCAATGGAACATTAAGGGAGTAGTATTTCCCTCTGCCATATCCAGTATCACGTATATCGCCAGTGCCTGGAAAATAATCTCCAAATTTGTGAAATGAAACAGTCATGACCCTATCAGTGGTGTAAAATGCCTCCTCAACGCCATCACCGTGGTGAATGTCAATATCCACATAAAGAACACGCTGCGAGATGGATAACAAAAGTTTAAAAGGGAAAAGATTCATAATAACTGATCAGAGTTTATAGTTTTTAAGGAAAAGAAAACGAGACGTGAATTGCGATTTTAGTATGTTCTGTTTAGAATGTTAACATAACAATGAACTAAAAAGTAGCTATGCACTAGAAATCGAGAAGAAAATATAGCTCATGGAGGATGATAAGAATCATTCCATGACCATAGGACTTGCCATCGACTGCTTTAACAGACTATAAATATGGAGAAGGTTAACTAAACTAGATTGCCTTAAGGCAAACTATAGAAAAGACCATCTGAAGGCTTGATAATTACAACCAAACAGGAAGCAACCGGAACAAATGATTAAACAAAGACCATGCTAAAACATATTGAAGATATTTAAATTGTTGAGGCGATGGAAGTATGATTATATGAGCAAGTATAAGATAAAATGGACGGTTAGGGATTGAGAGTGACCAAAAAAAAAGACAAACCTCATGCTGTTTAAGGAGTTCCAGGATTGCAAGAACAATGTCATTAACATAGCAAAATCCAGAAGCTTCACGCTTCTTAGCATGATGGAGGCCGCCTGCCCAATTAATAGCAATGTCAAGGTGGCAACGGTTTAACTCGACAGCACCACCAACAGAACCACCAGCATAAATCTGACAAAAGGGGAAAAGGCCATCAAAGACGGGGCAATCTTCACCAACATTAAAGTGTTTAAGAAACCTGAAATGGTCCTGTTGGGTTTCAGGGGTTATGCTTCGAAGGAAATAAATATAATCGTCAGCATGGAAGCGGCAAAAATCCTTGTCACGAGCAGGAAGTGGCTTATAAACTTGCAGATGCTGAAGCAAGCCGTAATGGGCAAGAAGAGCATGAGTCATTCTAATTCGATGAGGCTTCATGGGATGGCCCTGACCATAATAGTAATTTCCAACTTCTGGGTCATAAAAGTAGCACACTTTCCTCTTGATTCCATCAGGGCCTGACGGCAATGAATTTCCTCCGATGTCCATGATTCGGTTATCTGCCAAACTTCACTCTGGCAAAAGTAAACAAACGAAACAAACGTAGTCCGTCAGGTTTCCAAGCTTCTTTCAAACACCATAATATTACATTAAAAAAAGAAGACGCAGCCATCAAGAAATAAACCATAAAACATCGCCAAATTCAGATTGGAAAAACATGCGGTACAGGAAGCCATACAAGAAAAAGAAAAACTGATACTTTAATTTCCATAAATATCAAATTGGTCTGGAGAAAAATTACAAATAAATCAAGAAAATGATCAAATCCCGTATAAGAACAAGGGCGAGCATTCGTTCAAATACAATGTAATGGGAAAAAAAGATCACACACGAGATTTTACTCCAAAGATACCTTGGTATCTCTTTTCCCTTTCTCTTATGAGTTGAAACTTCTCCCTCGATTTCAGTGTGCTTTTAAGGAATACATGAATGTATATCGTAATCTATATATATAACCGCCATCTGTAGAAGAATATTGTGAATGCTAATTATCTTTTAAAATGCCAATGCCATAAAATTAAGGATTAGGATTTCTACATCAGGAATATGTAATTATCTCAATTTTTTCATAACAAGACATATAAATAATAAACAATAGAAATGATTTTATTTTGATTTGAATATTAATTTTCAGGGATGTTCATAGATCAATCCCCTTCAAGGATTTCAAAATCTCCAAATTATTTTCAACTTTCATTTTTTAAAAAATTATGTCACATCCACACATACAACATTCCTGTGTGCATGCATTTTATGCATACCTTTTAGTGAAAAACTCACACATTTCATGCATATGTTATAGTGAAAAACTTATTAGTACATGAAATACATGAATGAGATATGATACATTCATACTTTGACATGATGAATATGAAATGAAATGTCTTATAGATAAATAAATTTCATATGATATAAAATTGATAGAAAAAGAAATGAAAACAAAGTGAACAGATGATTATATAAGTGAACATGCATTAAAGATACAAATCAGGTATACTTTTATTGAATGTCGTAAATGAAGCTTTATGATGGAATTTATATGTATAAGGTGATGCATTGGCATGTCTAACATGTTATTGTGTGATAAAGTATATTTAAAATGGATAAATACAAGTTAAAGTAACATTGGAAGCAATGGTATGTCAAATGGTAGGTTATGATACAAATGGCATTTCATGGAAAGTTAAGGTTAATATTGGAAATTTCATTGTGCATGACTTATGTCCATAACATTATGATGAATGGTAAGTGCATTCTTATGAAAGCATGACATAATTATGATGTAAAAATGAATATTAAAGGAGAGGAAATAAATTGGTTAAGTAAAGTAGGATAAGCATGCAAAATGTCATCTTTTGATTGGTCCTTATTTACTTTAGTCAAACAAGAGTCTTGTGTTATCTTATGTAAGAACACTAGGTTGGTTTTCTCTTCCTCTTTCACTTTACATACGGCTTCTTCTCTTCTTCTTCTCTTTTTCATTCTAAATTAAAGGAAAACACTTTTCTAAGTTAAAATCATACATAGGTTTTGATTTCCATGTTGTTTTAGTGTTCTATGCACTTTTTGCATGCCTTTTTCTTCTTCTTTATGTTTTCTTACATGCTTAATGAAGATGTTACACCCACATTAGAGACCCTAGGAGTTATGCATTTCTGCACGTATATGAGTAGATGAATGGTATGATTGCTTGATGGATATGTGATGTATTGGAATGCATGATGATGGTTTGATGCTTGTGTATCTATGTGTTGCTATATATGTGTTTATGTGGTTGATTGTATCATCACCTTATTGGGAAGCGTGTCTTCTCGGTTGGATGAGGGGCGGCTTGTGTATGTGATTGGGTATGCGTTATGTTAGGTATAGCCTTATACTGGTAAAGGGGCAGATGTTGGAGCGGAGCGGAGAGAGCGAGTGGAGCGACAACATCTGCCCATCAGGGGGAGATTCGTGAGTTATGGGTCAGGGGTGCGAGGGCGGAGCCCCCGCGGTACGGTAAAGGGGTATTTTGGTAGTGTGTATCAGGTTAGTTAGGAGGTTTGGGAGCGTTATAGAGGAGTTTGGCTTGCCAAAAGGCAGGTTGTGTGATCTTAGGGAGTGGTACGGGCGTACGGTTTGGCCGTACGGTCGTACAAAGCGAGCAGAAACAGGGTATTGAGGGCCTCGAGTGCGTATGGGCGTACCAGAAGGGCGTACGGCCGTACCGTAACTCGCAGGAATCAGATTTGCTCGCAAGAAAATTTTAGTTTATCAGATGAACAGTACCCGTACGGGCGTACCAATAGGTGGTACGGCCGTACCATAACTCACAGGTTTTTGGTTTGTCAGGCTTTTAGCGTCGGTACGGGTGTACCAATGTCCGTACGGCCATACGCGGCATTATATTTGACTTTTAAAGCAAGAAAACAGACGTTTTGCCTTATGTTTCTTCCTCCTTTTCTTAAGCTAAACCCTACCAAACATTCTACTTATCGATTCTAAACATTCTGAACGCCCGAGAACACAGGATAGAAGTTAGAGATTGATCGAGTGGGGTTAGAGGCTTATACGAGAGGTTACTTGAATTACAAGGTTTATGCTAGCTTTATGTCTTTAGCCACTTTCGGCTATTTCTTATTGCCTGTGGACTTGAAATGAGTCTAGGCTTGTATTTTGTGCCACTTTTAGGCTTATTGTTATTACCTACGGTGTTTAGGCAGGTCTATTTGATTGGTAGGTATCGTTTTGATGTGATACGTTGATGATTGCTATGGAAATGCTTGGATTGATGTTTCTTTGTTTGATGAAATGATGAATT